>LPNX011094710.1:191595-352593 GCA_001517045.1 Pseudotsuga menziesii
AGCAAGGTCAAACCAAAGAAAGAGGTAGGGGGAAAGTAACAAAAAAAAGTTCTTTTTAATTTTCTTTTATAAAATGCAAAAGAAAAACTACCTACAAAGCAAAGCATGCAGATAAAAAGAACAAAGCAAAAGGAACTTTGCTATGCAACCACCCAACAAACTCTAGAACCAACTAAAGTTAGCATAAACCCTACTTGGAAGAAAGGATTGTATAAGAGACAAGACAACTATTTTGGCAAGGTGAAGTAGACCAACCAAAGGAGGAGGAAAACAACATCCACAAGCTTCTGAAATCAAACAAAGGCCACTAACAGAGGCTGATCAGAAACAAAAGGCCAAAAAGCAAACCAAGCAAAGGAGACAGGTGAAAAAGCAAAGAGTAAATCCTAATGCTATAAGGGGGCTTACCACATAGATAAAGAACAACAAAAAGAATGACACAAACTCCCTGGATTCATGCACCCGCAGAAGACCTTAACAGACCCCCCATGCACCTGAAATGCACTGTGCTTTGAGTAAACTTGGATCTAATAAAGCAAACAAGCAAGAACTACTCCAAGCAAAAAGACTCAAAGGATTTTGAAAAAGCAGGTAGGGTGATCACCAAAAGGTCTTCCCGCAAGCTAAAGCATTCAGAGAGAACATCCACTCACAAACAGGGATTACCCAAAAGAATAGGAAAAAACAAAACTGACTTAAAAAATCCTAACTTCCAGGTATATACGCGACTGTCTATAAGGGCAGGTCGTGCATGACACACGACTGTTCAATGCAGCAACCCGCGAATGAAGAGCAAGTCGCGAATGGGGAAGAAAATCTTAAAAAAGATCAACAAACTGCCTTATGAAGGCAGGGAAGGTTTGCTATCAGACTTATAAAGTGTTCCTAAGTGGCAAGAAGGACCTGAAACAATGCAAAAGACTGAAAGAAATCAAGAGAAACCCCAAACAGACAAGACTCTCCCCAGTGGAGTCGCCAGTTCTGTTGTAAAGGAAAATGTCCTATGGCTAGGGTTTAAGAGGCCATCAACGTACTGGGGTTGAAAGAGAGATGCACAATGTTCAGCAAGTATATATAAACAAGATTCAGAGATGAGAAATATCCACACCTGATTAAGTGAAGGCTGGTCCAAGCTTTCTCTTCAATCCTCTTCTTGCTCCTCTCGCTCCAAGAGACCTGCAAAACAAGTTATACCTTCCTCAAACCATTATGACCACATATAAGACAATGATAATCAAATAAACATGAAACAATGATCTGAATAACATTATAATATGATCATAAACAGAGATTCAATCACACATTGAACAATGATTTAGGAAGAAGAAGGACATCACATCTTTATTAATCTTGAAAACAAGTACAAGTATACCTTCTCTTCAAGTTGGCACCTCAAGAAACCTTGATCTGGTTCTGCTGCTTCTCTTCTCCAAAGAACTCAGCCTCCGAGCTCTGCGACACTAAGGGAAGACCTCCAGGGCAAAGGTGTAGGCAAAGAGAGTCCAGATTCCTCCAGCATAACAATGCATAAAATCCAAGTCCCCTCTCATGGCCTTTCCTACCTATATTTATATGGGTGAAATAAGGTAGTTCGAAGGTTAGAGAAGTTACAGCAGTTAAGGAAATCCAGTTACATGACATAACTAATCTCCAGTTAACGCATGTTTTAATATTTAAATGTTAAGAAACACATTCGCGGGTCTGCAGTAGAGCAACCCGCGAATGATGCGTGACTATATAGAAGAGCAACCCGCGAATACAAGGATTCGCGACCTGCTACAAGGGAGACTCGCGAGTGATGCGCGAGTTGTCAATAGAGAGAGTCGCGCATACATCCTAACATGGCAAATGTGGCAAAATAATTAGCTGGATAGAGGCAGAATGTATTTCATAATAAGCCAAGCTATAGTATTCTAGGCAAACCTCAATCCATAAGTGTCCTTTTGTGTGCCAACATAAGGAAAGTTGACACTCGGACGGAGAGGTGCCATTCTGGTGTATAACAATGAGGTGTTTATAAATATCCATAATTAGATGGAGGAGCCTTAGGGAGGATCACTAGAAAAATGCATGTGACAATAGGTAGTTGAGGCATAGACAAGGGATGTACGACAACCCATGGAAAGAGACAACACATTTAACTAGAAAAAGGCAAGTGACAATAGATAGTTGAGGCATAGATAAAGAATGTATTACAACCCATGAAAACAAATAACTTGTTTGTCACACTTACCTTTTTTCAAAAAGAAAAAAGCATGTCCTTGATATTCATTTAAGAATCAAAGGGCATCTGATGTGCCATCCCAAACAAGGGTTACAGTCAAGTAAGTGGGTCTAATAAGTTACATACTGTTGATTTCCATGAACGAGTCACAACTCAACTAAGTTGCAAAGGGGGAGATCCAAGTGCTAATCCAACAAAAATAAAGTTCCCATCAGTAAAAACTGTCAACCTGAACCATATCTACCGTGGACCAAAGAGCAAAGTGCTGCTATCTAAATGAGCCCGCTCCAGAACAATAAAAAAAGGTGCAAGAAATATAGGGAGAACTAGCTCCTGCACCGGGCTCAAATGAGCTTGAAAGAGTCATGAATGGCCAAGTGGCCATCAAAAGATTCAAAGTAACAACCAAAACTAGGAGCCAAAGAAAGAGCAGTTTTAGAGAGGCGGTCTGCGAGCTGATTGTGTTCACGATAGATATGGCTGAAATACAACTCTAGAAAGCAAGAGCAGAGCTTTCTAGTTTCCCTACACCAGTGAAAGAGTTCAGGAGGAGAAAGGGCAGCAATACCCTTTTCCCAATTAATAATGACTGAAGAGTCACCAAATACATTGAGTGTGGGAATCCCCATCATTTGGGATCTAAGCAGAAGAGCCCAAAGCCCAACCAATTCTGTTTTTGTGTTGGTGCAATTTCCCACCCCCAATGCAAACTTGAAGGATGTGACTCGTTCAAGAGCAAGCAGTAACCTACTCCTCCTTCATTTTTAGCAAATGCCCCATCAAAAAATCGACAGGGGTAAACAAGCATAGGACCAGGACCCAATGCTCTTTTCTTTTTTGCCTAATAAGCCGGAGGACAATACATCTGCAAGGAATAAGCGATTTGTTGGATTAAGCTAAGGACAGACAACTTTTTCCCCTTGAAAATAAAGATGTTTCTAGATTTCCAGATTGCCCACATGGTGTGAAAAGGAAGATAGCAGCATGCTGAGTGCTTAGTGAAGCTTGCAGTCCACTTTTCCAGAAACGAGCATAGATTATTAGACTGGAAGGAAGGAGTGATATGGTGCTGATCACTCAGGAGAGAAAGTACATTCTTCCAAACAGAGCAATGAAAAAAAATATGCTGTACAGTATCTTCATCAGCGATGCAGAGAGCTCAAATACCAGGCCCGGTCCAACCTCTCTTCTGGAGATTATCCCATGTCAGTAATTTTTTCATCAATGCCAGCCAAACAAAACAGCTTATTTTCCTGGGCAGAGTGCCAGACCAGATGAGAGCAAGGAGCCTACTACCAGCCGGGGGAGATAAAGATTGGACAATGCTATCATATACCAAGTTTGTAGATATGGAGCCATCAAACTTATTGTATGCCTAAATCAGAGAATCAGACTGAGTATTGAGTCAGATTCCATTAAGTTCCAGACCCTTCGTAAAGGAATCCCAATCAATTTTCCAATCCCCAACAACGCACAGATCCTCGACCGTATACTAATAATGGTGTGAACTAGGTAGGGTATTACGTGCTTGAGAGAGAGTAGTGATATCCATATCCTCTAAGAAATCTCGAAACCCTGCAGGCAGTGAGAGCGAGCTGGGTGAACCAATGATCGGATCGATGCTAATAAGAACATCATGTCCATTTCCCACCTGCCAGGTTAGGCTTCTACCAAGCCAAGGAAGGGTTTGTAAGAACCCCTTCCAGATAACAGAAACCCCACAAGATTTGAAGTCTTTACCTCTGAGCCAAGCCACCACCGAGAGATTCTTCAAATATTTGCTAATGAGAACATGATGCCATAATCCATCATTCTGTAGAACCATCCAAAAATTCTTTAATCTCAATGCAATGCTGAACCCGTGCAGATTATTTATGCCCCATCCCCTATTCTCTTTCAGCCAGGAGAGGTGCTTCCAATTGGATAGATGATACCTGTGTTTGTTGCCAGAAGAGCCCCATAAAAAAACAAAAGTTATACTTCTGAGATTATGTAAAACTGATACAGGAATGGGGGCAAGGCCCAACCAATAGACCAGGATGCTAGTCAACACTGCTTGAACGAGGATCAGACGACCACCAAGGGAGATTAACTTATGTGACCAATGACATATCTTGTTTTCGAATTTCTGAATCAACCAGTTCTAGTCACTGACCTTATACCCCAAAGGCTTGATATAATAGCCAAGATACTTAAAACTAGAGACGATAGGCTCCATTTTATAGGGTAGAAGCCGAGCTATGTCAGTGAAGATATCAACATCCATATTGTTGTAAAGAAAGCATGATTTGTCCATACTAATGCACATCCCAGAAGCCTTGCAGAAGGTGCTCAAAATAACATCGAAAGAAATCCACTCAGGTAAGGTGCCAGTACCCATCAGGATCACATCATCCACAAAGAGGAGATGTGTAAGGGCAAGAGTAGAAGAGACTTTGATACCTCTGATGAGACCATGTTCCCTAGCATATGAGATCAAGAGGCTGAGCCCTTTAATTACAAGTATGAAGAGCAAGGGGGTTAAGGGGCAGCCTTGTCTAATGCCTTTGGAGGCAGAAAAGAACTTCGAGGGAGTGCCATTGATAAGGACAACAAAATTCGCTGAAGTGAGGCATCCCATAATCCAATTTACACCCAGGAGAGGTACCCCCATCTGAATCAGAATGAGTCGAATGTAGGACCAGTTCACTCTATTGAAAGCCTTAATCAAATCCAATTTGAGGATAAATGCACTAGTATTCTTGGATTTAACAGTGTGGAGAGTCTACTTATGGCTTGTTAATTTTCACTCGTTACAAATTAAGTGGTTATGCTAATTATAATTCTATAAATTTATCATATTCATTGTATATTTAATATACTTTCATTTAACAAGTTGGGTAAAAAGTGATTAAATTAAATTTTTAATAAATGTAAAGTTTTATTTTAATAAATTCAATTTTTAATTATATCTTTTTAAAATTCTTAGAAACATTTTAATAGAAAATTGATTATACAAATCCATTTTTTTTATAATATCTTATAACAAGAATACATTCCAAAACTTTTTAGATATTATAAATTCAACATTCACAAATATCCATTAAAAAACAATCTCATTTCATATCATCTTAAAACCTAAGAAACCAACATTCCATTTCAAAAACACCCATTTCATACCCGCACACATACATACATATAGTTTAGACGTCCATATATTTATAGTTTAGAAGTTCATATCAAAGTATATGACATGTCTTTCATACCTTATAAATGAAGTGACATCTCTCAAAAAAATTAGAAGTTGATATCAAAGTTTGGACTATATGTTCCATATTATATGGATCCTATGGGCCATGTATTATTTATGTGGTGTTTAAAAAAATCCAATTTCATTCAAGACACGTATCAATTTTTATGCGGTGTTTAAAAAAAATCCATTTTCGTGCAAGACACGTATTATAAGACAATTTTAAAGAATGATAATATTTTGTAGATTTATTTAGATTTCGCAGAATGATAATGATGATAAAGTGAAGGATGGTTATTGTGTCCATTAAGATCAAATTTAGTTTATAGAATATAATTAAAGATAAGAAATTATTTTGTTTGTATACTCAGAGATGTTTTTTATAATTTAGTATTTTTGTCTAATATATTAATAAAATAAAATATAATGTATAGGTGTGGGAGGGATCATTTTTTATCTTGACAGAAAAATAATGAAAACTTTTGCTTGGGGTCTTCGAATCAAGATGAACAATGAGGCATAATGGTAGGTGCTTTATCATGGCCTAGAACTGATTGATTGGGGACCCACCTCGAAATTACTAGTCTTTGGCGACTCTCGTCAAGTCATTCAAAAGATGCAATCGGGATACTCCAAAAGATGCAATCGGGATACTCCAAAGGCTCCATCAGATGCAAAAAAATTTATGACAAAATTACTCTTCTAAATCTCCCCCCTCAAGTTTTGTTTCTCCACATTCTTAGAGAAAACAATGGTCAAGATGACAATTTGGCCAACATAGGTGCCTCAAAGTTCCAAGGCTCAATGGTTTACAATGGTCAAAGCAAAGGATTTAAATTTGTCCCCTAACTCACCACCAACGGAGGGTTGGGCTCTCCTCCCCTCGACCTTGAATATTGCGCTCTTTCTCATCGCCTGGACTTGTGACAATTCCTTGGACAAGTGGCCTCCACCAAAGGCTGACATTTACTCCCCGCCTTCTCCTTCGATACGAGCCAACTCTTTTCTGGAAGCTCGCACAAGTGTTATGGATTGCAGAGATAAGCTCGATGAAATCCCCCTCTTACATCATTTGCATCTAGGTTCAAATGAAGCAGGCGTCGCGCTCGAGCTCCTTCAGGATTTGTTTTCAGGTTTCTCCTTTTGGACAAGTCCTCTTCCAATAGTGAAAAAAGAAACAGATGAAGGTTTTGCCAATTTAAAAGATGGGCAAGATGATATAAAGAAACACCTGCCCAGGCTCTCATACTTTGTTGAGGTGGGCGTTAAGGATAATAGAGCTATGACTTATGATGTCAAGTTCATGGCTTCTGATGTCAAGTTCATGTCCAACCAATTTGGATGCCATGATTCCCATATTGATGACCGTGATAGAGACCTCAAAGAACTGATGGGTATGTTGGACATCATCAAAGAAGAAGTGATGAAACTAGCAAGGATGAACCAATGCAATCACTGTCAGGACTCTCTTGGTGATGAGACCTGGCCCATGGAAGATGTTTCAGTCACCCAGCCTGTAGGGTTTTCAAGAAAAAATATATAATCCCGATCGTTTTTTCATGTTTTTTCTACATCTTTTTGAACTAGCAGTTCATCCGTGTTTACTCTTCTCAAGTTACAGTAAATAGTAGGATCTTTTTCAGCTATTTTAGATGGAATCCAACTCTGTTGGTAGTTTTTGTAAATTTCTCCTATCAAACCTCTCTTGCGCTCATAAATCTTCTTGCTCTGTAATGTATGGTTGTGCACCACCCTTTTAATATATACTTCTTTTATTGTTTCTGTTAAAAGAAAAAATGAAGTAATTTATTGAGCGAACCAAAACTCCATATGCACTAACATATATATATATATATATATATATATATATAGAGTAAGCAAGATTTTATAATGTCGAATTTAAACTTAAAACCACGCACACACACACACACATATATATTCCGGTAGAAAAAAAATCATTTTATTCATTGAGACTAACATGGACCGTCCAGAAGGACTTACATCGGTTCCTTCATTTCATATAAAGCATCCTATCTCCTTACATTTCGTTCTTTACAATACTGAAATTCTTTAACAAAACCTTAGCATCTCTCAGATCTCTTATGAGTTCCAACTCTCTTGTTGTTCCCAATCGATGTAGAGGCCAGTTCCTTCAGTTTTTTGGCTTGGAGAAGTACGTTTCTTGATTGTTGAAACAAAAAAACTTTGTTCTAGTTCTCTTCCTCTAAACTCTTATATTCTTATGAAGAAATTGGAAACTTGACCATTGATGTGTTCCTCCCCTTCAAGGATTCTTGGTTGAATTTCTAGAGCCAATTTTGATAAGGTGTCTTCTTCTAAGTTTAGCTCTCTATACATATATGAGAATGTTACTGATTCAAAGGAAGGATTCATAGCTTGTATTTCCCTTAGCATATAGCATAGATGTGGAGCTCTAATATTGTTTTTTCCATTTACCCAATCGATCATTGTTTTTGAATCGCCATAAATGTAAATTCCTAGAACTTGCTTATCCTTGGGAATCTTCAAGACTGTCCATAAGGCTGAAAGTTCAGCTTTTCTATTTGTTGTGTGTCCTATGGAAAATTCGATGGATATTTTGTTGTGGTCATGTAGATAAATGACTCCTCCTGTTCCTCCTAGAGGGGGATTACCTTGACTTGCGCCATCAAAAAAATCCCATGGTTGGATTTTGTTAATATCCAACGCAGTTACTACCTATCTTTTGCTATGTTTGGGGGTTGTTTTTAGCTCTTGTGGTTTCTGTACCACTAGAGCTGATGTAATGTTATAGGGGGGCCACTGATTTTTGGAAATTGCTCTATTATGAGCTTCCCAAATGCTATACACAAAAAGCGAAAGGAATGCAGCGAAACAACATATCCTTGTGTTCTACCACCAAATCTGAGCGCGCTGCTCCAAGGTGGTTTCACAATTCATGGTTGTCCTTTCTTGCATGAGAGTCTTTGCTGCAGTGGTCCAAAAATCCCCTGCATAAGGACAATAACTTAACAAATGAGAGGATTGTTCTTCACTTGTTTTGCACAAAATACAAATACTTTGTCCTTGAAATCCTCTTTTCCTCAAATTTTCCCAAGTAAGTAGTTTGTTGTTCACCGCTAACCAAAATGTTATGATGGTTTTCAGAGGGCTATTTGTTCCCCAAAATTTTCCCCACCAGCAGCGTTTTTATCCCTCTGACTGTTCAAAGATGGTTGCTTCGTAACCTTTCTTGGTTGTACAGTCTCCATTCACTGCATTATTTGTCCATATCAACTTATCATGTTCATCCTCGTCTAGTTGTACAAAGCTTGCAACCAGTTTGCTCATGTATTTGTTCCACTCCTCAGCATCTTCCCCCTCCAATCTCAGTTCCTATGCGTCTTTCCAACCACCTATACCTTTTACTTGGGGTTGTTGAGCTTGCACATCTGCTAACTTATTTTGGACTCACGATTTTGGTTAGACCAAAACCCGTAGGTGTTAATCTCCACCACAATCGCTAGAGTTAGGATCTCAAGAGGCGATTAGTCCATGTCACGAAACTCACAAGGAGCGTTGAACACAATGTCCAACAATATCCCCCCCAACACGAGCTGAGTGAGTTTTGAACCCTTGACTTGTCACTCTGATACCATTTGTTGGACACAATGGCCACACTTAGGGGGGGGGTGAATCAATGTGTGAGCAATTATAAACCTTTTACCTTCTTTTAGTCAACCAAAATATATCAATCAATTAGATAATCAAATACATCAGTTAAATCAACCAAGATTCATTAGCACATTCATCACATCAAAGAGACACGAATATTTGTAATTTGATATTTATTTATTGTACATGGAAGACAACAATCTTCTCGATTACAATCACCACCAAGTGATAAATAGAGCACCAACTCTGTAATAGGACCCAACCTGGTTTTCTTAGCTCCAACTAAGAATTATTTGAGGATTCCAATCCTCAAGTGCAATTCATTACTTGCAAACAATCATATAGCTCTGCTGCATAACCAATATTTGCGCTGATACCATTTGTTGGACTCACGATTGTCGTTAGACCAAAACCCACAAGTGTTAATCTTCGCCACAATTGCTAGAGTTAGGATCTTGAGAGGCGATTAGTTCATGTCATGAAACTCGCGGGAAGCATTGAACCGAATGTCCAACAATCTCCCCCCCAACGCGAGACGGGTGAGTTTCGAACCCTTGACATGTTGCTTTGATACCATTTGTTGGACTCACGATTGTTGTTACACCAAAACCCACAGGTGTTAATATCCTCCACAATTGCTAGAGTTAGGGTCTCGGGAGGCGATTAGTCCATGTCACGGAACTCACAGGGAGCGTTGAACCCAATGCCCAACATCTTATGGATTCATTGAGCCTTTAGTTGTGTTAGGACAGACTTTGGTAATTTGTATTCCTCACCTGTCCTTGCCCATGAGTCTTCACCCAGACTTAAACTCTTTCCATTTCCTATTCTTCATGTTGTCCATTCACCTACTAAAGGAAAATCCAGAACTGCTTTCCAACCTATTGAACGGTTTTTGTGAGTTTTGTTGGGATTCCTGAACCATTCGATTAATGAGGTGCCTAGGAAATATTTAGAGCATATGACTCTTCCCCATAAAGAGCCCGGGTTTTGTACCAACCACCACAAAGTCTTTGCTCCCAGGGCTTTGCAAAATAGCGCTGGGTTTTTTTTATCTCCTGTCCTCCTATCTCTTTTGGAAGAGATACAGTTGTTGACTTTGCGAGCGGCATCCCTTCAGCTTGTTTGCTGGCTATCCAAAGGAAAGAAAAACACTTCTTCTGTAATGTCCCCAAAATTCGAAAAATAAAATAAAATTGTAGGCTAGTTAATACTACCTATCATGGACATGAATTTACCTTTTGCAAAATATGCCTATCATTGTTTACTAGATCTAAGTGCCGTAAGCTAAATTTCCCTTCCTATGTATTTTCCTTTGTAATACTAATGTAATTATGCACTATTGTTATATTACTCGAACTTGTTATGTGATTACACTACTAGTGTTTACTATTTAACATACATCTGCGTATGCTGGTTTAGTTATGTCTTCATATTTATCTGTTTGGTACTTCGTTTATGGTTTTAATTATTAAAAGTTCTAACTTGCCTTTAACTATCAAGGGGTGGAGTGGCGGGATTTGTATCCCTTAAGAGACCACTTGGAGAGGTAAAAGGTTCCTCCTCCTTTTGCGGGGTTTACTTAGTTCATTGCAAACTAATGCAAAATTCCCATTTTTGAGCAGGTTACTTCGTTGATAGGATGTATATATGACAGTAAAATGTAACATTCTAATGCATGATAACTATGCTACACTATCATATGCATACTGAAGATAAGAGGACTAAAGTCTTGGACTAACTATACCTAATTTCTATGTTTACATAGGGTTGGGAGTGTATGACCTAAATCTTTATGGTTGGCATTATTACTATGTTTGGAGGTTATGATATTTTTATCCACTTGATTTTCAGTTTATAACATGTAAATTGTTAGGGTGTAAAGCCTAGGGTTTAAGGCTTAAATCATATGTCATGACAAACTTGCTGAGAAGTCCTTGGAAAAACTATGGGTTATGTGTAAACCTTTTATGACATATTTCATATGCCATTAAACTATGGCTTAAGGATACCAAGGAGGGTTTTGATGGGGGTTTAGTGCTAAAGCGAATTCGTTATGGTTTTGACTATGGATATGTGGGTAAGAATTTCATTGATAGTGGAAACCAGGGTGGTGCATTTATGGTTGCTTGGAAAGAGTGGGAAACGAGCCACAAACGCTAGCTTGGTCATTTGTGTGATTCATTTGGATTTGCTTCGGGTGGTCTGTGTGGTTTTGGCTCTCGGGTGTTTATGTGTAAGTAGGAATATTTCACCTTCTGCAGACATAAGCTGTTCCTCTGGTCTGAATGGTTCAGATCCAGAACAAATGAACGACAAAGGGTGAAGACCCTCCCTAGATATCGTAGATACTTGGAATGCTGCTTCAATAGTGCACCTATGTACCTGCAATCAGATCAAACACACAAACACATCAAAGCTACCAGAACATAATCTACTGATCCATGTTAGTGACTAAGGAATCTAACAACATGTACATGTGAAATCAACAACAACAGTAACGTGGGACGGAAATCAGCTTTGCTTAAGCCTTAGTGTCGACATGCATCTCCATGAAACCAACACTTCACCCCCATAAGCTCCAAATTTTCTCTCTATGCTCTCAAATGGCTTGGGCCAAGTGGTCAATCCAATAGCATAACAATACCTCAATGGTTCTCCCCCTCAACCATGGACATGAGCTTGTATTTATAAGGCTCAATGGATAGGAATGGGTGAGAGATTTGTGGATGAGGTGGCCTCTAAGATCCTAGGATGAGGGATCTCGAGATCAACTGACCCACAATGATAGGGATAAGGGAGGACACGAGGCTTATGATCTAGAAGCCTCGAGACTCCTCTCTTTTTCCCATTTTACCCAGGGCACTGATTTTCTCCTCTTATGTCAGAGAGGTTCAAGTAAGAAACACTTATGGACTAAGGGCTATAAGCGGTGGCACCGCTTATGGACAACAAGGAATAGGCGGTGTGAGCAAGGTACCACTCATGGATAAAGGGGAAAGTGCGGTGCTGAGTATTTTCATGAAAGACTGACAAACAACATGGGTTTCCACTCCAAGTGTTGGGATTAAGGGCAAGTAGGTATCTCAAAGGTATTATCACATGATGATGACAGGATTTTGGTATAATAGGATGCCCTGAAAATCATGAGTCTTAGAGGGATACGATAAACGAGAGCTTTGAGAGAACAAGTCGTCGCTACGAGGTGAAAATGTAGGTTCGATTGGAGCATGTCGTCAAGTAGGCATCTGTAGTACATCAATATTTTGAGTCATAGACACAAGTAACCAACTCATGGCTGCAGACCAATACAAGGCAGATCCATGGGAGGAATAAACAAGCATGGCTACTAGAATACAACGTAGACCCATGTGATATAAGACTTAAACTTGGACATAGCTACCAGACATACAATGTAGATCTATGTCATACAGATGCAAATTTGAGCATAGCCACAACCATACAAATGTGGATCCATGCTAGATATACAAAACTCCATCACAAACTGGGAAAAAGCAATGAGTGCTTTAAACAAATACCCATGGTCTTCGTGTTTTTTTCCACAAAGTACGATTCTATCCATGTGATTACAATGATCTGAAGTCAAACATGGTAGAAACCACTTGATTACCGGCCAATGCTATGAACCATTAACAAGTGCGAGGGAGATCACCATTAATGTCAATGATTCCCAAGGTACCCTAGTACAATCTACTGAGTGTGAATAGATGTCTTGATGTTGAACACCCAATCAATTATATTTATCAAAGGTCAATGATGTGAACCTATGTGAAGAGTGAGATAATCTGTCATTAAGGCATATAGATCTTAAGGTAGTAAGTTTTTGTTTCTAAGACTATTTCCCAAATGATGAGTTGATGTCGATGGGAAAAGTCTCATCGAAGGAGGGCCATGATGAGTCCCACATCGACGACATGAAACTCGGAACATAGTTTTGGAATGATGTGAATGTGGTAACCATAGGACTGACTCAAAAGTATTGACACAAAAACTGTGTGGACTGCAGAGGTAAAACTTCTTCAAATCCCCTTTGAACATTGGGCGGCACGACAAAAAGACTTGGCAGTCTGGAATGATGTGAATGTAGTAGCCATAGGACTGACTCAAAAGTATTGACACAAAAACTGTGTGGACTACAGATACGGTGGTGATCGTCACGGGATAAATGCGGCTAAAATCGTTGTGCTTAGAGATAAATAAGCAAATCTCCATACCAAGGGTTAGTAGTGCTAATCAGGAACAAAAATTCATCAGGAAATGAATCTTTGGGCTCAGATTCCATCAAAGAACAGGGAAGGTCACACATGAGCTCGACAAAGACCAAGGATTTCTTTGATGTGGCTTTGGCACATTCTAGATCAAATTCATGTAGTTTGACTATCCATTGGGAGTACTTGCCCTTGAGCACCTAACAAGTCAGGATGTAATACATAAGGTTCTGGTCTGCCAATATAGTGGTAGTGCAGAGCAGAATGTAGTGATGAAAATTTTGTACAGCAATGAATGTGGCCAATGCTAACTTTTCCACATGTGAATAGCGAGTTTTAGAATTCATAAGATTATTATTGGCATAATAAATTATGTGCTCCTGATTGTGGAGATTTTCTTGCCTTCCCTTGCAAACTTTGGAGTTCAAGGAGATTAGTTGGGGCTGGTAGAGCTAAAATGGCGGCAATTTTCAAAGGATCAATCTGGATTCCATCTTTGGATACCACAAAACCTAGCAGACGTCCCGTCTCAACGCAAAAAACACATTTATGCAGATTGAGCCATATATTATAATGACGACATCTCAAGAATATCTCTCTAAGATGACCAGGGTGGTCCTCCCGTCGCTGTGAATGAGCAGGTAGGTCGTCAAGGTACGATTCAACAATATGTTTAATATCATGAAACGCATAGGACATTGCGTGCTGGAACGTGGCTCCAACATTTTTCAAGCCAAAAGGTAACTTCTTTTATGCAAAGGTTCCCCGTGGGAAAATGAATGCCGTCTTATGCTGATTGAAGGGTAAAATATCAATATGATTATAGCTGGAGAAGCCATCCATAAATGAAAATATGACACTTCCAGCACAGTTGTCGATAATCTGATCGATGTGCGGAGTAGGAAAGTTTCTCTTGGGACAAGCTTTATTCAAATCCCTAAAGTCGATACAGACTCTAATGGTGCCCTGCTTTTTATTGACAGGGACAACGTTCGATACCCATTCCGTCAAGGGTACATTATAAATAAACCCAGCTTTGAGATTTTTCTCAATTTTAGCTTTAATAGCTGCGACCTTTCGAGGATGGACTTGCCTTAGTTTTTGCCTGACAGGTTTAGCCATGGGATAGGTTTTAATTTCATGGACCACAATGGATGGGTCAATCCCCGACATCTCTTCATAGGTCCAGGCAAAAATATCACAGAATTCTTTGAGAAGTGCCTTGTATGCTTCAGATTCATCTACCGAGCAGTTCTACCCAACATGAACATGCTCGATAGTATCAGGCTTGGTTGATATGTCAATCGGATTCATCTGAGTAATGTTGCAAAGGTTTCCTTCAGAATCTGTGTCCTACAACAATATGGGACTTTGGGGTATGTTGACAATATCAGTAGGAAACAAGGATGCATAATCGTGGCTAACCGAACTGGTGTTGGGGAGGAACATGGATCTATGATGGTGATCCTCCCAAATGGACTCATCCGTATTCATGATCTCCATAATGGACTCATCGAAAGGGAAAGTCTCAGAGAGATAATCTAGAAGAGAAGGTTCTAACCAGTACGGTAAATGGTAAGGATCCGAAGCCACTAGATGAAGGTCATCGGTGTGATCATCGGAAAAGGTTTGAATGGTGTCATACATTGCTTCGTGTGAACTCAATGAGGTGGACTCAACAACTTGTTTACCCTTAGGTGCATAATCAAATGAGGCGATCATATGGATTGTCGTAGTATCCATGTTAGGAGGAGTGGATGGAAAAATCCCCCTAAGGGATGAATCCTTCAACATGCCTACCCCAATCGTCTGGTAAGGAGGAGGGGACTGGCCTAACATGGGGATGTTAATAGCCGTGGAGGAAGTAACATCCGGTGTGCAGAAATCAAGCTGGTCAATCGTAACAATTCTCCCTAGATGCAGAAATTGGACTGTTTGGAATACTGTTGAGGTGACAACAGTCATGGCATAGAACCAATTTCGTCCTACAAGGAGGTTGTAATCTAAGGGGGCGTCTACCACTTCTACTTGAATGGAAATGGTTTTTTCCCTAGCTTGAATGCTAGGGATGATATGAGACCATGGGGTTGGAAACCCCATCTGTCAAAGGCCTTGAGGGTCGTAGGTGATGTTACAATCTTGGGAGAGCCAAGAGCCTTCCAACAAGACAGAGACAAAACCAAGGTGGAAGCTCCTTCATATAGTACCGTTTGAAATTTTTTATTTCCAACTACTTTCGTAATGATCTGAAAAGCAAGTTTATGAGGTAACCTAGACTTATAGTTCTCAACATTAAAATGAATCAAGTTAGTATTATCCGGGTCTAAAGCTCCTAATGATGTCAACAAGTTTTTGCGCTGTGCAGGGAAACTTTGGAGTACTTGTAAGGTAGACATTGCACAAGATGCCTGAGTGATATCTTCAACTACATTATAAAATTGAGCAACTCGAGCATTAGGGTTAAATACAGCCTTCCGGAGAGTACTCTTGGGTGGACGCAAAATCATGTCGAGAGTAGGCTTCTGGATAGATAGGGGGACAGTAGATGAGGATTCAGGAGAACTAGTAGAGGGAGCTTTCCCTAAAGAAGAATGATCTTCTTTCTTATCTACGGGTTTTTCATAATTCCAACTTCAATTTTATAGATTAATGGTATCCGAGGACATCATATGAATTTCCTCTGACGAACTAGAGTTACCCTGATTAGACATGTGGTCTATAAGTTGTTGTTGAGAGGGAAAAGGATCCGTGAGTACTGCGGGTGCAGGATTTGATTTCAGAAATTGGGAAATTTCATCTCATTGAGGACACTATTTTGAGAAATAGTCACCTCCGCATAGCAAACAGGGATATTTTTCCTTTCTTTTCCCTTTATTGTTATCACTGTTGGTTGGTCTTGGATTCTCCTGTTGGTTTCCAGGTTTTTTATTCCTATTTTTACCCTTCTTTTTATTGCCCGAGGTTTGAGTACTTTGAGTAGAATTGACCTCGGTGGAAACCTTAGGAGTCAAAGGAGTAGGGGTGGCAGTTTGGGGTTCCTCGGCAAATTTCGTTGCTAATGGGGACTGGATTGAACCAACAATCCCATCAACAGGTACTTCTGCTGGTGGCTTGGCGGGATCAGTGCTTGGGCAAGGAGCTTGAGGAATCAAGTCATAAAGTGTTCCAGACTGGGAATAGACCAAGTCTAGATGTTGGGCTTGACTAATAGCCTACTCTTCAGTAACAACACCGCCCATAGCCACATCTCGGGCAATTGGAGGCAACAACGATTTGGTAAACCAATCAGCTAATAATTGATCCAGAATAGGGGCATTAATAAGCTTTCTCCGGCTTCTCGATTCATGGATGTGATCAGATATGTGGGGGAGGTGTTCTGTCATAGACAAGTTAAGAGATCAATGCCCATATCATAATGAATAGGGAGCTGAAAGTGTGTAAGAAACATGGTTGCCAACGAGCCAAAATCCACAAACAAATGTTGTGGGAGTTCAATGTACCACTTCGCGGCTGTACCGATCAAAGTTCGTTGAAAAAGTTGTAATTGAACTGAATCATCCATGAGGGAGTTTGAAGAACACCACAAATGGAATGTCATAACATGGTTTTTCGGATCGTCTCCCTGCTTCCCATTGAACTTCAGGATTTCCAATGGTAATTTTACGGGAATAGGAGGCCACGAGGGATTGTGTCGAATGGGGTCATTAATCAACTTGGACAAGTCAGGTAAGTCCAAAGTTGCTAGGAAAGGAAATTGACGGTTGGGTTGCACATAATGGTAATATTGATATGGCATATAATTACCAGTAGGACCATAAGTGGATTGAAATACAGGTTGCTGTGACGAAGAACTAACGGAAAATCCGTCTGTAAGGGGTTGATTTCTGGGATCAGGACCATTAGGACCAATAGGGCCTCCAAGAGGAGGACTGCTAGGACCTTTGGGACCACCAAGATTACCAGGACCACTAGGAGGTGGACCACCAGACCCTCCAGGGCCACCAGGAGGTAAACCTCCAGAACCTCTGGAACCACTAGGAGGAGGGCCACCAGACCCTCCAGGGCCATTAAAAGGAAAGTCACCAGGACCCCAGGACCACTAGGACCATTAGGACCATAAGGAGGAAAGTTTCCAGATCCTCCAGGACCATTAGGCCCCCTAGGGGGAGGACCTCCATGAGGCGGTCCTTCGACACCTCCTGCAGTATGTATAGATATCCCCCCCATGGCTGGCATGTAAGACCAGTTGGGTTGCCCCCATGGTGCAAAAGTATTACTAGGGTATGGAATTCTAGCATAAGGCATTCCTATAGGATTGGGTGGATGATTAATGTTACATACATGTATTTGATAACCATAACCTCCAGAATATTGAATGGTTACAGGTTGTGTCCCTGAGGGCTGACCTGAACTGGATGGGGAACTAACCACATTAGTATGGGTGGGATAGACATAAGCTGTAGACAGTTCTATATTAGAGGTCTGTCCTTGACTAGGTACAATTCTGGTGTTAGATAATGTAGGTCGTTCTAGGGTTTCCCCCTGGCACTAGAAGGTAAAGATGAAACGAGAATTGAAGGTTGGGCCCCAGGTGCAGAATACCTGGGAGGATTGGGAACATACATAACATGGGAGGTGGTGGGGGTGGTATTTTGACCTGGGTTGTGTGGTGTTACTGCACTATCTATAATAAGTTCAATGGGTCTCATAGAATCGACAAGTGAACGATATCCCACAGGAACAGATGTGGAACGTGATTGTGTCGGGCCTAATAGGTAATCTATTTTCCTTTCAATCTCCTGTGCATGGATAATGGTAGCGCGGTATTGCCTACATTATTCTTCATCTTTAGAAGAGTTTAAATGGGTGCCAAATGAGGCAATGGCCTGTCCTACAAGGGTGTCCCAAAATGGAGCATTGGGACCATAATCCAAACGGGTAGTATCATCAACATGACCTTCCATGGGAGAATGGAACGAGGTATTTCCCTGAGAAGGCTATTGGACCAAGGGAGGTGAGTGTGAAGAATATGGTCCTCCACTTTCTACAACCACACTATCTCCCACTTGGGAGGTGGTAGCAGCTCCTTAGTCGATAACTTCCATTGTATTTTCTCCTGAACCAGGAACAAAATCGGGTGGCAAGCCCCATACTCTTCTGGAATGTCTTAACTCAGCCAGTTTGTATAGTTTCTATCTAACCTAGGGTCTGAAAAACTAGAAAACACACCAAAAAATTTCCCTACACAAGCTATAGGTCAAAACAAGTGCACTTAAAATGATAGGAGGAGTTCAAATAGTCAGGTCTCTCACAAGGATTGTCAAGAAGGTGCCACTCATGATATACCTTGAGGGTATGTGCGCAGTAATATCCTCGAATGCTATTTTTGGTGTACGGCTCCAAGCAAGACGACCAAAGGGATTTTCTCAGATGGATAAGGTATCCTAGTGGGGTCTCTTGAAATACTCAAGGTACGTGGGAGCTCAAATCGGTAGTAGTGTTGTCTAATGCATAACCGTAGACAAGGGGCCTTCTGATATACAATCGAGTACGTGAAGTACCTTTCTATATACCTCAAGGGTACGTGAAAGGCTGTTCGATATATCGATGGTACGTGGAGAACCGCGCAAGTCCCGGGATGTAATGCGGACAAATAACAATAGCTCCTATGCTTAACGACGCCCGAACCCGTCTCTAACCTATCACTCCAATTGCTATGTAAATTTTAACCTATAACTACCATTAATTTTAAAGTGGATGGTTAGGTGAATGCATGGTGTTTTGACAGAAAAGTAAAACCATGCAGTATGCGTATGCAAATATTTCACTTTACTGTTTAGTATGCCTACTTACAGGAGGGAAAGAGAGTGTTTTCTTTTGTTTCAAAACCAAAAATATTTCCAAACAATAGTCTTGAACAAAAAATCAAAGACAAGTAACACTTTCCAAACTGATTTCTCTTTTTTGAAAGCAATAAGAAGGGGAAGAATCTCTTTTCCTAAAAGAAAAAGAAGAAGCATACTACATGCAAATGCACTCTATTCTTCAATTTCTCTCAATACATAGGCAAATCTAACTTAAAACTACCATATTTTTTATTTTGATGAGATAGTATTAAATGCATAAGAGACAAAAGAACATAAAGAGCATGAAATCTTGTAAAGCCAATCCAAGATCCGATGTCCAATGCTCAATGATGATAACCTAATCTCAGTAAAAAAATTTCTTTTTTAAAGGAAGAAAAAGAAGTTCTCTATGCAAACAAGAAATGAAACTAAGATGCTAATCAAGTGTTCTTCTTTTAGTCTATATAACATAAATGAAAAGAGATCTTACTAACACCCTAAGCTTTTCAAAAACAAGAAGTCCTTTCACAATCACAACCAACAAGCACCAAAGTGAATGAAAAATAAAAAATTCTAATCTAGCTTTTGAATTTCCCAATCAAACCAATATTTAACCATAAAATTCCAAACCACAAGCATCAGATTCTAACACACAAGCCTTACAGTGCAGGGCTGAAAGAAAATCAACTCAAATTTTTACAAAAAAAGAGAAAAAAAGAGGTCTTGGAATGATGCCTACCTGGCACCGTGTTTCTCGGGTATTGACAGAGTAGTTTTATCCCAGCACTGCTTCTCTCCAACAGGACTCAGGTGGTGGCACCACGTGCTGCTAACTCAGTTCAAGCGGTGGCACCGCATCTCGCCCACTGCATAAGCGCGGTTCACTGTATAAATCCAAAACGCATAGGAGAACGACAGATCAAGTCAGAAAAAGACCAGATCAAGGTTAAAACTGATAGATTGAGCATAAAAAAAAACATAAAAGGTCGAAATGATTTAGATCTGGATGTTTCAAACCCAAATTCACTGGGTCAGATAGCAGATCTAATTGAAGAGAGTTGGAGAAGGAGCCTGGATTCGGACAAGAGTTGAAGAACTGATGAAGATTAGATCAACTGATACATATATCCATTCCCCAGCGGAGTCACCAGATTTGTAAGTAGGAATATTTCACCTTCTGCGGATAGAAGCTGTTCCTCTGGTCTGAATGGTTCAGATCTAGAACAAATGAATGACAAAGGGTGAAGACCCTCCCTAGATATCGTAGATACCTAGAATGCTGCTTCAATAGTGCACCTATGTACCTGTAATTAGATCAAACATGCAAACACATCAAAGCTACCAGAACATAATCTACTGATCCATGTTAGTGACTAAGGAATCTAACAACATGTACATGTGAAATCAACAACAATAGTAATGTGGGACGAAAATCAACTTTGCATTAAGATGAGTGGAGAAGTTTACAACCAATTAAGCCTTAGTGTCGACATGCATCTCCATGAAACCAACACTTCATCCCCATAATCTCCAACTTTGCTCTCTATGCTCTCAAATGGCTTGGGCCAAGTGGTCAATCCAACAACATAAAAATACCTCAATGGTTCCCCCCCTAAACCATGGACATGAGCTTGTATTTATAAGGCTCAATGGATAGGAATGGTTGAGAGATTTGTGGATGAGGTGGCCTCTAAGATCCTAGGATGAGGGATCTCCAGCTCAACTAACCCACAATGATAGGGATAAGGGAGGACACGAGGATCATGATCTAGAAGCCTCGAGAATCCTCTCTTTTTCCCATGTTACCCAGGGTACCACTTTTCTCATCTTATGATTGAGCGGTTCAGGTAATAAACGCTTATGGACTAAGGGCTATAAGAGGTGGCACCGCTTATGGACAACAAGGAATAGGCGGTGCGAGCAAGGGACCACTCATGGATAAAGGGGAAAGCACGATGCTGAGTATTTTCATGAAAGACTGACAAACAACACAGGTTTCCACTCCAAGTGCTGGGATTAAGGGCAAGTAGGTATGCCAAAGGTCTTATCACATGATGATTAAAGGATTTTGGTATAACATTATGTTTCTTGGAGTAACAGCTTCCCCTACGTCGAAAGGTATGTTCTCAACCTGGTTTTGTAGCGCTATTTTATTTGCTTGATTTAGTTGAGGTTTCAACATAATTCTGATGGATTTGCGTTTTCAATTTCACAGGTGACAGGGGTGGTTGGGACTCATGGCTCTTTAAACTGTCTACGCAACCGTTTAATGGCTAATCCCTGTGAAAAGCGTGGGCCTTTAACTCTGCGCGTATGTGTGACATAGTGTGGTACTTCGGTCTGGGAGGGTTTATGTCTGCGTAGTTTTGGTTAATAGGATTTGATAGTTGGTTTGGGGCCTTTGTATGGTGTTGGGATTCCAAGAGATGCGACTGTATTTGAATTGTCCCCTGAAGTTCCAAATGTCAAAATGTTGGGTGATTCGTGTCTATCGAAATGAAGACTTGACTTTGTAAATAGATTTTGGTTTGTAACTAAATCGTATGGTTTGATGTTTTAATGGAATGGTGTTGCGTTTGGACTTATATGATGCGGAATATTTGGCATTATAGTGCCATTGATTGCAATGGAACTATGTAACTCGTGCCTACATTAATTTATTGTTTATGCATTAAATTTGTGGAATGTAAGGTTTGTTATCATGACTAGGTTTTATTAATATGACCATTAGCTTTTAGCATACCGCTTGCACATATGGTTTCTATGTTTTTCAAGGCCGTGACTGTATCCGTTGACAGTAGGGTTTAACTTATTCCTTCTCGACATTATTTTTGTTTGGGTATAATTTGTTGTTGGTTGTGGGGTGGGGTTTCTCCTCATGACCATGAGTCTGGCTCCTCCTTTGGGGTGAATACGCAGTTGGTACATTTTGTTCTTATAAGTATTTAAATATGAGACTATGTAGAGATGTATGAGGCTGGGGTTTATCATCATGAGCTTTGGAAGCTATGACTTAGCCTTTAGCAAATGCACAACCGATGAATAGTGTTTTGAATTTATTCTCTATGCATTTTGGTTCTGCTAGCGTATTTCATGTTTGGTGTAAAATCTAGTTTATGTTGAAACTTTCATGGGAAGCCTGTAATACGAACCCTTTAAAGAGTTAATACGTTGGTGTTTCAAAATCGATACCTACAAAATTCGATTCCTGGGCATGTAATCTAAATTGATTTTGTTTGTAAATAATGCAAGCCTATAGGATTTGATCTTGGGCTATCCTAACGCGTGGACTGGTGTTTTAATACATCGTGTGTATTTTTGTTTTGGCAACGATACAGATAGGATTCGATCTTGGGTTTTTAAATGGATATGTTGGTTAATGATTTGGTTTGTATTATGTATATATTTTATTCTTGGTGTTTAGTTCATAGTAGTTGAGATCGTTTGTAATTGTTTATGATTCAACATAGAAATGGTATTTACTTTATGTTTTAAATTTAAGAACAATGTTTATGCGATAGTTGTATATAATGGATTTGATCGGTGAAATGATAATAAGCGTTTTGGCAATATGTAATCTGCCAGCAGTGGACAATGTAGAGTTGGATTTTAACAGAGATAATTTCGGTTCTATGTATTTAATTAGTTCTTTTGGTTGATAATTTAATGGTTATTTTTAAAATGACCTAATCCTAGTTTGGAAATATTCAACCTAGAGTTTTGACCTCTGAACTATGGGTTTTATAAATTGGATTATTTGTATATAAATTGTATTTTACTTATGTATTTAAGTTTGAACAATAATCAGGAATCTATCTAACTTAAATAATCTAGAATCTGTTAGAAAAATACACCATTAGAGAAGACTGAATTTAAAATATGAATGATGAAAGAGTAATGAAGACATAATAGAGACCATAATTTCCTATGGTTTTGAAAACTGCTAAAAGTATATGTGATGGTCTAAAATTAATAATAAGAATAAAATCTATACTTTCCTAACAAGGAATTCATGGTTTTAGAATACTTCAGTTGCATAAGCTTTATTTCTGGGGTTTGTATGAATATGTAAACTAAATAACCATAGCTGTTATTTTAAGGTTAAGTAAAAATAACCTAGTTACAATAGGAAGATAATATTCATATTGTCATTCCAGACTTTAATCCCTTCATTTAATAAGAAAAATGCATGAACTGCAAGGAAGGTAAAGAAACCTCATACTTGCAATTTGAAGCTATTTTAATGGCTGGAAATCTTGCACACTCAAACACACAACATTAGCAAGGACATCTAGATAGTTCTGACCTTTGTTCAATTAACCGAATAACTTGGGAACTACCACGTTCCACCCAACTATGACCCGGAACCGTTCTTGGTTTAAATCCAGATCCCCCCGAGTTGGTTCCAACATGGAGTAGCTTAGAGATCCTAAGGCAAGGCTTCCCTATCTAGGATAACAAGTTCTGTACCAATGGGCTTTTCCTCTTGGGAAAAATGCTCTCCAAGAACTGTCTTGAAAATAATAATTAGGTAGTATAGATGGAAAATCAAAAGAGATCCACCAGCCTCTCTTTGGCTAGGTCTTTATAGACAGACTTTAGGAAAATAGGTGGTTAAATCAAGAATCATCTGTTTTCTTTAAATAACCCTTTTTACTTAATTTAGGTGAATTTAATATTTATTTAATTTAACTTGGGAACTCTTTGACTAGTTCCTTCTTTGACTCTTTTAGGTATTTAATTTTTTAATTAATATTAGTAATAAATAATAATACATAGATCCTTTCATTATTATTCATAGTTAATAGTATTAATACTTATGCTTACTCTTTTATACACATTATATATATATATATAGACACACACACACATATATATCATTGTTAACATTTTTACTTTAGGTATCATATAGCATGATCCCTAAGCACATGATACTTTTCTTTTTAGCTTATAGTAACTTCTTTATTAAGGCTTCAGGTAGGGGTTAGGTCAACTAGGTTAGGCAACTCTAAACCTCCTTACATGTTGGATTACCTCGTTTAACATGGTAGTTCTTCAGTATTTGATGAGATACATAAATTCAAAATTTCATTTAAGCACTTAAAAATAAGTAATATGAGATCAAAGTTTTATCAGAGTCATTTTCACTCAACATATTAATTTTTTAGTAACTCCTAGCGTTTATCTAGAGCTCATACTCAACGCTAAGAAACAAGGAGTTACAACTTAGTGTGATTCCAGAGCTCCTCGCTTAACACTAATGCTAGAATGTATTTGTAGGATACACCTAGGGATACAATGGCCAAGGATCCGATGTTCCAGAGCTTCTTCTCAACATCAACTTGGAATTCTCCAGGGCTTATGCCCAACACTTCCAATTCTTATCTTTTCATGTGCTTCAAAGCTTCATGTTCAACAAAAATGTTTCATAACTCATGTGCTCCAAAGTCTCTCGCTCAACAAAAACATTAAATACTCATGTGCTCCAAGGCCTCTCGCTCAACACAAACATCAAATACTCATGTGTTCCAGAGATTTTCACTCAACACAAAACATCAAATACTCATGTGCCTCAGACCTAGCGCTCAACACAATTATCTCATCAATTATGTGCTCCAAGGTCCATGCCCAACACATGAAATCATATACATAAAAAAAATGCAATTGGATTATGCCTAATATATCAAACAAATCATCAATCTCATGTGTAGTGGGGTATTATTCCCAATATAAAAAATAAAACATCAAAGAAACATCACATGCAATGGGGCTTATGCCCATAAGTGTCAGGTCAAAATTTCGGAATATACATCTTCCTTATTTTTGTTAAGATGCCTTTAGGGATGTAGGAAATGGATGCCCAATACACGGGTATGATTTGTAATGCTTCCTTTAGCAGTACCAATATGCCTCCTCTGGAGATAGAATGATTGGTGCATGTTGTAACGTGGGCTTCAAATTTCTTATACAACCATACCCAATCTTGAAATGCATAGCAGTTTGGTTTTAGGAAAAAACCTAATTACTTGAAACCTTCTGTAGACTGCTGGGTAAGCTATTATCTCTTTTTCTTGTTGAGCGAGATCTTCTTGGTCTCTTGATGATGATCTCAGAGTAGAGATCAAAACATCGAGATTATAAAATACTTAACACAACTCCACACCTACCATTTCCTATATTGATTAGCATCCCTGTAGCCTTCTTGAATTTATCAAGTAAAGAGGCATAGACCCTAAGGTTTTCCTCTAATCCCTTTCCAAACATAAATACATCATCTATGAAGAGTGTGCGAGTGATTTATTCTAAGTTGGATACTTTTACCCCTTCAATCCTTCTATTGCTTTCTGCATTATGTATTAATCTGCTTAGAGCTTCAACAACTAATAGGAAAATAAAGGGTGAGAGAGGGCATCGTTATCTGATGCCTCTTGTTGGGAGAAAGAAACTTGAGGGTGAGACATTGATCAACACTATGAAATAGGTTGATTGGATACATCCCATGACCTAGTCAACAATTTCCAATGCCATTCCTATTTGAATTAATAACAGTCTCACAAAATTCCAGTTTACTTTATCATATGCTTTTGAGAGGTCCAACTTTATGCAAAAGGAACATTGCTTCTCTTTTTTGATAGTATGGATTGCCTCTTGAGCCAGTGAGACTGCATCATGAATTTTTCTATCTGTTACAATGTCGCTCAAAATGGGTTTTAATATTAGTGTAATGACCTTTGCTATCACCTTATATATCATATTACGGTATGAAATTAGCCTAAAGTCATCGAAGGATTATGTTTTCTTCTCTTTTGGAATCAGAGTTTTGAATGTTGAGTTTATGCTTGCCAACACTTTCCCTGACTTCTGTGACTCCTTAACCACTACCAAAATATCCTCCTTTATTTTATCATAAAAACCTAGGAATAAATCTAGTGTGAAACCATTTGGGCCTGGGATTTTCCCTTTTTGGAAAGAGAGTAGGACATGTTGTATCTCTTCCTCCTTAATATTCTTGGTTAATTATTCAATCATTTCATTTGTAATTAGCCTTGGGAATAGGACAATCACCTCCAAGATATTTGTTATTGGACATCCCTCAGGTTCTGTAAAAATGCTTTGGAAGTGGTCCACAACTGCTTGAGCTTTTTTTGGAAAAGTACTAACCATATTTCCTTGACCTATATTGATTTCATGTATTGTGTTTATGCTTCTTCATTGAGAGGAAAATATATGAAAGTTTTTTGTGTTTCGATCAACTTCTTCTGACCAAAGTGCTATGCCTTTTAATCTCCACTTCTATTCTCCATTCAACAACAGCGAATCCTTTTTCCCTTCTAATTTGTTTAGTATTCCTATTTCTTCTATAGTGAACACTCCTTCATTATTTTTGTCATACAATTCTTGAATATGATTTTCCACCCCTGAAAGCTCCTCTTGTTGGCTTGATTTGTGTGTTTTGTCCCATTCCTTAGAGATTATTTCCATTCTTACCAGATTGTCAGCAAATTGTTGCATAAGAGAGTGATTCTGAACTTCTTGCAGAGGTTTCCATGCATTTATTATTAGGTTTGTGTATTCTTCCTCTGCTAGCAATTGGGGATTGAACTTGAAGGGTGATGGTGGATTTTTCTCAAGAACCCTGATTTTTAATACTATTGGTCGATGGCCCGAGTTTCCTCCTGTTCTTATTGTGTATTGTAATAGAAACTGTTCATTGACTAGGTTTTCTGCTACCAAGAAACGATCTAATATTTTGGAGATTTCTTAATCGCCTCCTCTTTTGTTCCTCCATGTAGGATCCAGTATTAAGGGAGCTACGTATATCAATCCTTTCCACTTGAAAAAAGAACTGAAAAATATATTAGAGCATCACTTCTAGCATTATTTCCCCAAATCTCATTCAAAGTTAGGGTTAGGTTTAAATCCCCCCTACAATCACATTTTCTTGGTCCAGAGCACCTGAATTTTCCACTGATTCCCAAAAAAAATTCCTGTCGTAGAAAGTCCTGTAGACATTTAGAATTGTGTAACTTAATCCCATCTCTCCGTCCTCCAATAGGGTCCCAAGGAATGAGCTGTACTGCGCTACTGATATCATCTTAAATTCTAGACTCCATTCCTTTAATATTCCTCCAAGTGTCCATATGTGTCTATACTTTCCATTCTCCAATCCTTAATGCATTTGTTGACTGCTTCCTAAGCCTTTTTCTCTTCCATCATAGTTTCTTGAACTATCAGTACCGTCAGATTTATATTGACTACCAACCTTTTGAGGGAATTTTTTTTGGATCCCCCCCTAGTCCCCTTGCATTGAGAGAAAGGACTATCATTAAGGACCCCTTCTTGGGGTCGTTTCTACTCAAACATCCTGATTTATTGTTGATTGTTTCCCTTGTTTAACGTCCAAAGCCACTTGTTTATGTGCCTTTGATAGCAGAAATTTCATTTCGACCTAATATTTTGTAGGGGGATTGAGTGCTAGGCCTTTCATTGAGACACATTCCTCCTCTTCACTCTAGGTTTTTTTAGACCTTAGGTTTCTACTCATTTCTTTGTTCCATTTGGGTTTTTTTAGCTAGTGATTCTATTTTTTGAGGCGAGGGGGAGCTTAAAAGTGGTTTTAAGTCGTTATTCTGTAATCTCTCAATTACTTCTTTATTATTTAAACAAAAAGGGTTAACAGTTGAAGTAACAATATTAGTACCTCTATTATATGGGGTTGTCATCTCATCCTATTGAGATCTTCTCAATACACTGCTGATGAGTTGTCCATCAGTGTGGTCCACCTTTGTGGCCAGTGAACTCCCGCCCAATAGAGCCTTCCCTTTTTCTATATACCTATCTACCACAAGATTTATTGATGTCTTCCCTTCGCCACCTTTCAAATTTTCACCAAGTTTTATTGTATCATTTCTGGTCTTGTTAGATGACTTCCTTACCCATATTTTTTTTAACCGAGGAATCTCTTGGTGCATAGAACAATCCTTTTGAATATGTCCAACCCGATGACAATTGTAAAACTTGAACGAAAGCTTCCAATAATCCATCCTTTGCTTCCATACGTTGCATGCATTACTATTATTAATTCTTCATAAAGGCCTTCCCTCATATCCATTTCGACCATAATTCTTGCGCACCTGCAGTCTATTTTAGTTTCCCAGTCCTTTTCTAGAGCGACAAATTTCCCTAACTTGTTTCCCATCGCCTCCAAGATCCATTCTTGCCAAAACAAAATTGGCAGCCCCGGTAAAATGGCCCAGACCTACTGTTGATTGAGTCTCTCTTTTTTTGCATTGAAGTCTATTCTCCATTTCTTTAAAATTAGGCCTGATGATCCCCAATGCCATTGTCGCTCTAATATTTTTTTCTCGTCTTCCTCCTATATTATTTTAAGTAAAAACCATCCTCATGAGAGGACATAAAAATGCATATATCCCAAGAATTCACACCAATTGGACTCCATCCACAACTTCAGTTCATCTCTTCCTGATGTCTTTCCACAGAATCTCCCTGTTAGAGCCAGATTCAAGTATTATGGATTTTTTTCTAACTGTATGTGCTTCTCAACTGTTAATTTTGTGAATGATTTCTTCTTCCTAATGCCCTTGGTTTTCCTTGGCTTAACATCTCCTAGGGATTTCGGTTGGGTGATGTCATTCGCATCGGTTTGCATAGCCTCTTCCATCATAGTTGCAATGGGTGAAAAGGTTTTGAATGCGCCATCATAGTCTCCTATAAATCTTTCATACAATGCGCCTCCTGTTCTCTACAGAAAATGGATCCACTTTGTACATCAAGATCGTAGTCCACCTCCTCTAGGTACATCATGCGCTTCTTGATTTCACAATGGGCTGATAATCGAACGTGCGTCGTGTCTTATCTATAGTAAATGTTGTTATCCTTGGATCTATGGTCTCAATCATTGTATGAGAAAGAAGATAAAAATTTAAAAGACTGTGGCCCCACTTCCCTTCGCTCCTTCATAGTCTACTATCTTCCCACATGAAACTTCGCATCCTGCTCCCTCCTTTGTTTTGCAGAGCGCCATCACACCATCCCCCTTCAATATATNAGTTGAGATGGATTTCTACTAATACTAAATATTATGAGAAAGTGGTTTAATTTTGTGTATGAAAGACATTCTAATAGAAAGTGATTTTCATGTTTACCCCTCTGAGTTTCACAAACATGACAAATTCTTTTGGCCATGATGTTTTAGGAAACATCCAATGCCCTATTTCACTATGAATTTTTAGTAATGTTAATTTTTTCTTTATGCTAGTTAACAAAGAGATACTTTTCATATTCTATATTATTGTTAATCAACTCCTTATAGTAACTTATTTTTCTCTTATTCTCTAATTTTTTTTATTTCTCCATAGTTTCTCCTTAAAATTAGATGTAATATTATTTTCAATATTATCGTTAATATGTAGAGCGACAAATTCCTTCATTCCCCAATGATTTAGCCAAGACTTGACATCCTTATCATGGAAAATTTTAGGAGCGGAATTTAGTCCATGAGATATTTTTCCATGTTTTTTTCAAATAAAAGATTCCCCAATTTGCATTTTTTGAAGTCCTGTTTCGCCAAACTTTGATAGGGTAAAAATTTTTCAGTCTAAAAATCACAAGATTATTATATAAGCTATATAAAATCCCTAGACTTTGAAATATCGCCAAATATTTTATAGTTAACATGTTAAGAATTGGTAAGATTCGCTAAGGTTTATACACTTTTACATAAGTATGGATCTTTAAAATTTTCCCTGATCTTTATGCCAACCCCACTTAAGCCATAGGTATTTTTGAATAGAGCTTGAATCAATATTAGGAAGCCTCTTATCTTCCATGTTGTTTATCTTATTCTTGTACATTAGGTACCTAGCCATAACCATGCTTTTAATGGGGGAAAGACTCACTTTTGTGAGGAGGATAGGATATATGTATTCCTTTTAATTTTGATAATATAATTTATAAAACACTTTTGGATTTGGTTTGTATTTCTCCATGATTCCTAGAGATGATGAAGCTCCCAATTTCACAACCATGTGAGATAACAAGAGTGATGAGATTCTCAAAGAGGGGTTTCTTCTTATCCTAGATCCAAAGGTTTACTAATTTACAATTATTTTCAAGTCCATAATAATATTTCCACCCTCCATCCTTTACTTTGATAGTGTTAACATTCATACCCATACTATAGCAAAAATTTTGATATTTTTAGATCATCAAGAAATAAGAAGGATGATAACTATACTAGCTAGAGTCGTGCATTCACAAATTGCTTCTTCCAAACAAGCCTCTAACTTGTTAGTGTACATGCAAAAAAGGGTAGGGGACAAGGGGAAACCTTTCTTAAGTCCTATATTTCAATTAATTTTTTCGGACTACTCCTAAACTTGACAATAACGTTCTCGTACAATCTTATCACAACAAATATCAATTTGAAAGGAACTTCTAACTCTTGTAATATATTCCAAAGGTTAGTTTTGGGAGCTGTGTCAAATGTTTCTCTAAATTCAACCAAGCAACATAGGATATTGGTTTTATTATTACAATGCTCCTCTACAGTGATCTAAAGCATAAAAAGGCGGGTCATAATTGAATGATAGCTCCTAAATCTAACCTTGCCTTCAACTCTTTTTCCATGGATTTCTAGCCATAGTCTAATATTCTTTCCATAATAATTCCATATAACTTAGCTAAAAGAGGGGTAATCATAATGGTCCTATAATTAGAGGATTTTTTTTCCCTACTTAAAAAAATAGGAACTATGAGACTTTGAGTTCATGGTTTAGGAAAATCTGGCAAGTCCCTTGCGTACTTTATATGTCAAATATTAGCCCATGGATCCTGCATGTAATTGCACCATATCCACCATATTTTGGCTCCCTGGATTTCCCCCATTATTTTAGGATCACGAAGGCCCAAGCCCCCTTTTTCCTTGGGGTTGCACACATTTTCCCAACTGACCAGGGAGAATTTGGCCTTAGATTCCCTTCCTGCCCATAGAAAATTCTACTAAATGATCCTTATCTAATTTAAGATTGACTTTGGAGCAGAGAGGACAGAGAAGAGGTACACTGAAATGCCTTGGAGGACCAACTTGACTAGCACTAACATGCTTGGTAATTTCAGGGGCTTGAGGTTCCAACTTGCCAATTTGGCCTTAATCCTATCCAAGAGATCCTTCGAAGTAGCCCTCTTGATTGTACCCTTCCCCAAAGGGACCCCCAGATACTTGGAAGGCAATGTTCCTTTGGTGAAACCAAAAATCCTGCCAATGTTTCTTTGAGTGACGACAGGAATGTTAAAGAAAAATACCTGATATTTCTCCACATTGACTACTAGCGCTGATGCCTTAGCAAAGAGCATTAGGCTTGATTTGAAGGTGTGAGCCTCTTGGACTGAAGGGTGCCCCATAACCATCGTGTCATCCGCAAATTGTTGGTGAGTTTTATTTTCCATGTATTCGTGGAGCGAAAGACCCCTGATTGTTCCCCTTCCTACCCAATCTTGGATGAGCTTGCTCAGCCCCTCCGCCACTAGGATAAAGAGAAAAGGAGAGAGTGAATCTTCCCATCTGATCCCCTTGGTTGGTGTGAAAATCCTAGTCGGGGAGCCATTCAGGAGGATGGAAAAGAAAGGAGAGGTGACCAAGGCCATGACCCATTCTACCCACTTTGGGCTGAATCCATGCACCCTTAGAATCTTCTCCAGATATTGCCAGCTAATTTTTTCATAGCGCTTGGCTATGTCCATCTTAATGAGCATTCTAGGCCATTTAGTGCATTTCAAAGAAAGGATAGTCTCATGGACCGCAATGATACCATCCAGGATCTGTCTGCCTTCGACGAAGCCATATTGCTCCAGGTTAATCAAACCTGGGAGGAGGGGATTTAATCTATTCACAATCACTTTGTTTATTATCTTGTAGATCACATTGCAAAGTGCTATGGGTCTGAACTTACCTGGAGAGTCCGCACCCTCTCCTTTTGGAATTAAGGATAGGAAGGTTGCATTGAATGCTTTGAGCACCCCACGTTTACTTCTGGATTCCTTCACAATGGCCCAGACTTCATCCTTGATCATGTCCCAGAAGAAGTGAAAGAATTTGGTTGTGAAACGATCCGAGCTGGGGGCCTTCCCCTGGGCCATCTGGTTCATTTCCTCCTCCACCTCCTGCATGGAGATAGGTTTATTGAGATTCTCATTGTCTTCCCTATAAATAGTCCTAGGGGTAAGAGAAGTGATCCTATCAATGTCCTATCCCCTAGAAGTGTTGTCCTCAGTCATAATTTCCTTAAAGTAGATGGTCAATTCCTCCTCAACCTCTTCCCTGGTTTCCATTTGGGTCCCATTGGTCCTTTTGATTCTATGTATCTTCATGCCTAGCTTGTTATGGATCACTGAGTTATGGAAGAATTTGGTATTTCTTTCCCCCTCATGCAACCATTTAACCCGGGACTTCTGCTTCCAATATATCTCTTCCTGCCTTTCTTTAGCATTCAGCTAGGAGAGAAGGTCCTTTTCCTTTTATTTCATCTCCACGACCCACCCCATGTCCATCCCTTTCTGCTGGAGGAGGTCAATGTCCTGGATGATCCTCTTCTTATCTTCAAAGATATTACCAAAGTCTTCCTTATTCCACGTGTGAATCCTAGCTTTTAGAGCCTTGAGTTTCTGCTGGAAGTTATAAATTCTTGTCTCCCCCCTGGTTGTCCAAATCTTGCCACCATTTTTCCACCAACCCTTTAAATTCCTTATGCTCCATCCAAAACTGGTTAAAGCAGAAGGGCTTGGCTAGGAGGGCATTTGTCCCATCCCAATTGAGGCAGATTGGCTAGTGATCAGAGCCTACCATAGGGACTAGACTTTCCCTAATTTCCCCTGAGCCCCTAACAATACTTTATGACACCAGGAATCTGTCTAACTGGGAGGAAACAAGGTGTTCCCCTCCCCTCCTATTATTCCATGTGAACCATCCATCTCCTGTCTCCAGAACTGCAAGGGAGCTATGGGCTAATATCTCCCTGAATTCCTCTTGGTATTTTTCCAGTATCCTTCTTCCCCTTTGTTGTTAAGGAATAAACACCCTCATAACCTAGGGTTTGTGGTTACCAACTCACTTCTAAGACTTGTAGACAATTAGCTTTAGCTAAGTGCAGAAAGGAAATAGGAAGAAATATTGGACTCACCCGATTACCGATGATTGATCCAAGATTTATCTTCTTCCACTCTGCTTCTCTCCAAAGCTTTCAGGGATGCACCTCCTTCACCTGCAAAGAGAAAATTCTCCAAGTACAATATTATACATGTATATATGACAGGTCAGATAAACGGCATATATAGTGCTTAATCAAATTTATTCATCAAACCCTAATACATGAAAGAGACTCAACACAAAGTTGGAAGAAGAATTCTCTTTATTAACAATCAGTGAATGAGATAAGTGTACAACCCAACGCTTGAGACAAGGAATCCTCTGCAACCAAAGGACTCTAAGTTCTACTGCTCCAAATATTTCTGAAGATATACCACCAGCATAACTTTGCTCTCCAAATATTGATTTTTTAATGCCCTCCCCAAGGCCTCTATTTATACTTTGGGAAATAGAGCAGTTTCGAAGGTTGAGGAGGTTGAGACAGTTGAGATGGTTAATGATTAAGGCTCAACTAATCTGCATTAATTGTGTTATATATTTTTTAATGTCAAATGGATGTGTACGCGACTATTGATATAGGAAGCCCGCGTATGACACACGAGTTGCTTTAAAGGAAACCCATGTACAGATCTGTACGTGAATTACAATGAGAATAGTCGCGTACAATACGCAGGTTGTCAATATATATAGTCATGTATGTATGCGATTTTCAGTGGAGATAGTCGCGTACGACAATAAAAACATAGAAAATTAAAATGGCAAGCTGGCTAAAGGGTAAATGCATCTCATGTCATGCCCATCTATAGTGTTTAGGAAAACTTCAATCCTATAGTGTCCTTTTGTGTACCAACATATGGAAAGTTAGCACTCGGATGAAGAAGTGCCATTTGGGTTGATAATAGATTCCCCCTAATGTGTGAGGTCAAAGGGAAGTGATGGCTGAAATATATTATAATCATTATTTTTGGAGAACTCAGAAATCCAATGGAGTAGAGGTAGTACCTGAAACAAATACATAATAATGTCATATACAAATTCATATCTGAGGATGCTATGTTCAATACACTGGAACACTAGCTCCTTTACAATATTTGAGTATATCATATAGTACGGGTACAAGACCATGTATATTACAAAGGTGGATCGAAGCCACAATATACAATAATGACGAGTCTTCAAAGATCTAGAAGCTGTGTAAGTAACCACAACATAATCTTGTGCAACTTAGTTCATGAATGTGAAACTAAGGTCTTCATAAACAATCCCAAAGATCCAGTACAATCCAAGCCATGTGAATAGATGTAAGTTGCATGGAGCGGATTCAATAGATTGCGAATTTATAGGTGATAACCGAAAACTGAAGCAAAGGAATTCACCAATAATAAAAGTGAATCCTGAGGTACGATCATCAAAACTCTAGGTATTCATCATCAGGAAGTGCCAATGCGGAACCATACTGTGATAAGGAAGGCAATAGATCCTCCAATGGATCACAAGAGTGACTAGGAACTGGGTAAAGGAAGGGAGACACAAATGATAACATATACAACAATGATGGGATCAGGATATAGATTAGACACAGGGTTAAATCCTTGAACAGTGAGCATGACATAGAGATGACCCAAGGAAGCTTTTAACTTTACAGATAGAACAACTAGACTTATCTGTCATGTAGGAGACATGATCAGATTCCCCAGGTAGAACTAACAAGAGGAGGTGTAAGAAACTTGAAGTAATAGCTGAATTGAAAGTGAACACTGAGACATGAGTATCGGAAAAAACAAAGAGTGCTATGTTCAAGGATGACATGCTGCGACTAACTGAAAACCAAAAGAAAACTTCTTCCTTGCTTTGCCTATTAATTTTTAACGAGTCCAGGAAAGTCAACTCGGATCTTTCTTCATTTTTGACAAGCTTGAAGAGAAGAGAGAATAATGCTTGATAGTGTCACTGATTCATGGATTTTCATGCTCACTTGGTGTTTTCATGTTTAGAGAGTCTGAAAAATTTGAAGAAGACTCCAGGGGGGTCCCTTTTCCTCCAATTTAGTCTCCTGAGGCCAGAAAAGTATAAAACATACCACAAAAGAACTCTCTTAACTTCCGTAGAAGAAAAGGTGAACCTTTTTTGTACTTAGTAAGGGAGGTACAAAAAAGGTTAAATTACCACCTACCCAATGCTCCTTTGAGAGAAGCATATAGCTTGAGTTTTATGAGTGTGAAGGAAAGCAAGATCACTCAGAAAGATCCATTTGAGTACGAGAAATGGGGCTTACAACAATAAACTCGATGCTTTGTTCTTAGTGTTTAATGAGCATGACAAAGACATAAAGTACACTCGAAATCTTTTTCATGTTTAGGTCCAGAGCATGAAAAAGAGAAAACTAAGCTCATACCGGGAGTTCCTTTTCTGTAAGTTTAGTCCCTTAGGTTCGGAAAAGTGATAAACATGTACATGAGAATATTCTTCTCAATTCTGAAGAAAAGAGAGTGATCCTTTCTCGTATTATTCCACATGGTCCGAGAAAGAGATAACCTACCACCAATGTGGATGCCCATTGACGTATTCTTAATGAGCTTGAACGGACAAGTTAACTTGGCAGTCAAGTTTGTTTTAAAGAGTCAGACCTGTGCCTAAAGAAACTCCATAAAGGTGGGGATTCCTATAAAGGGATAGCTTATAAAAATATACCAAAATAAGGTTCAATTTGGCGTGAAAAATAGCTAAAAAGATTCCCTTGAACCAATGACAGCTGCAGTATGAGTATCAAAAGACAATAAATAGGTTCTAAATGAGGATACTCATAGGAGGAAGGTCCTATCCACGGAAGAACAATGGTAAAGACAAGGAACTAATGGTTAAAAATACCATAGTCCGTGGTCAAAAGTGTTAATTGCTAGGTTTAAGATGGAGTAGGTATAAATGCATAATGCATGTGAAACGACAAAAAACCATCCTATATGAGCGAAAAACACCTTAAAATGATGATAAACTTGTTACAAGGCAAAAAGATATGGTATTAGTTTTATAAATTATGAACTATAGGGAAAAAACCCACTTGAAAAATAATTTTTCTATAAATAGTTCAAAACATAAATAAAAACTCACCATTTGGGATTTTAGCCATAAAAGACAAGTTTTCACCTATACCTTCAATTGCTCGGTGTGGACAATCCGGTGGACCATTTCCAAATCCACAAGTGTTAGGTAATACTACACTCCATGCTCTTCAATTTCATCCAAGCAATTATCAAAATTAAGCCCTAATTTCATGTTTTAAGCGTCCTCAACAAAGCAACGCTGTGTACGCCGGTTTGCTATATTGAAAGTTACGTACATGCGTTCTGTACATGGGTTTCCTGAAGGAAAGTCGCGTACAGTACGCGACATGCCTTAATAGATAGTCGCGTACGCTGCATGAGGTGGAAAAGAAGCATACAGGGTCAAAATTTCAAAATTTCATATGAAACTAAAGGTTTGCAATTGCTTGTTTACTAGGTTGAAAGATGGTGCTTGAGTGGAGGGAGCACGAACATGAATATATGGACCAAGAAGCACTCCAATATTCCCCCATCGTGAATGTTTTACATTCAATTGGGTTATTAAAGTTTTTCTGTACCTCACCTATGTGGGCCAATGTCTGCCTCTTAGAGTTCCTGATAAATTATTGGGATCATGACTTGGGCATGTTTGACCTTCAAGGTGAGTCCTTGGAGATTACTTCATAGGATGTCTATTTCATTGTTGGTATATCACGACGAAGAGCTTCGGTAAACTTGGAAGGCACCGGTAGAGGCGGTGACCCTCTAAGTGTCCAGAACTATATTGACATATATTGTGCACCAGGCACACTAAAGAGGGGTAACTGCATCCCTATTGTGCATATACATGACCTTCCTCTACTGGTATTGACAAGTAATATAGTGAGGGTTGTAGCATCATCTTCACTTCACCTTGCAACATGGAACCAGATGAGACTAGCAGTGGATTGTATGTAGGGGGCCCTATATGACTGGTGCTCGGGAGTGATCCTAATTATGAGAAAACAACTCTCTAATTGCAAGAGAGGTAGGAGGAAGAATTTTGGATATTCTAGCATACTAGTAGCCTTCTTATTTGAGAGAGTTTCGGGATTGAGTCTTGCAGTGCCACTACCAGTTCGTTCTCCTCGTCATCCTAGGCTGAGCAGGTGGGGAGATATTTTCCTCTGCCAGGGAGGTGGTGGATCGGTGCAAAGTGTCTATGATGATGACTTCTAATTTTGGTGGGAGTGACAATTGCCATCTTTGGAGAAGTTTCCATATGCTGGAATAGATTTCCGTGGTGATGCTGACCTCGTCCTCCCTCCAAGAGGAGCATGGGGAGAGTTAGGTAATTTTTATTTTCAAAATTTTAATTTTTTTTATGAATTTTAAATATAGAGATATATACATATGTATAAGAGTTATAATCCTTTTAAAATGTCAAAATGTAGATATTGGACTAGTCCACCCTGAAGGGCATCCACGTATGTATGTATGTCCTGTCTTGGGAGAAGACCAGGGGCTGATTAGGGTTCTTGAGGGGAAACTGGCCAGGCTTACCCAGAGAGTACCCACCTTATGGATTTAGCACATCCCAACCATCATGCAGGAGTTCGTGGTTGGTGTACCACCTGTCTGGATATGCCTTTTGAGGCAGGTAGCCAGAGCAGTATTGGTATACATAAATGCTGTTGAGGCCGCTGAAGCTGAGGAGGATGAAGAAGCTAGAGTACAAGGAGACTGGGGGGACTAGGGTGGTCCAGCTTAGATCTAGGGGCATTTGATGGACTTTGATCCATATTTTGTATATTTTTGTATATTATACAGTTATGACTGGATCTGAGGATCAGAGGCTCGACTTATCTATATGGACAGATATTCACTTATATATATATTTTTTCGGCTTATTTGCAAATGTTTTTTATGTGTTTGCTGTATACTTTTATGTAAAATGTGTTAAATTCCAATCCAAGATGTAATTAGCATATGCATCAGTTAATGAATTTTGATTCCTTGGAATATGATTGAATGTAATGAACTCAAAATGTCTTTCCAATAACCTAACTTGCATAAACTGACACAATAGAATAGGGTTCCGCACCTAATAAGCTCGATTGAGTTGGGAAACCACCAGTTGAGAGTCCAGTCGGAATTCCAGCTATGTGATACCACGTGACAAAGCATCCCATAGAAGCTTAATGACAACCCTATATTCAGCCACATTATTGGTAGTAGGACCTAAGCAAGCGCCTCCCGAGGCAACTAACTGTCCTAAGGGCGAATAAATGACCCATGCAGCTGAAGCTAAATTACAAGTGTGGCGATTGGCGCCATCAGTGAAACCTACAAATCTCTCAGAAGACATCTGAAACAACCACCAAATGGTATAAAAAACACAAACTGATGAACTAGTGTACATAAAAATAAATACAATAAAATACAAGAAAAAGTGCTAAGCCTAAGCATAGTACTTTTTTAGGTAGAGCCCATTTCTAGGCTCAACCAACTTATTCCCATCGAAATCTATCAATTCATATGCGCCCTTCTTTAACACTTTCGACATGATATAAGGTCCTAACCACATAGACCATAACTTTCCTACCCCTAGGGGTTCTTTGTCTTGGTCCCAGAGCAAAACAAGTTCTCCCTCAGAGAAAATTCGAGGCTTGACCGATTTATCATATTGGATTTTGACCCTATTTTTATGAGCTTGGTTTGCTGTCAGCGCATCTCTACGCTGTTCATCAAGGTGTTCTAAATGTAATGGACATTCTTTAAGCTCATTCGTATTAGGTAACACATGAATAGAAATTCTTAAAGATGATATTTCACATTCAATCGGGGTAACAACTTCCACTCCATGGATGAGTTGGCAAGGTGAAAACCCTGTAGTAGTTTTTACATTAGTACGATATGCCCAAAGAGCAAGATATAGAATGATATGCCGGTTAGAACGGGCTGCATTAATAGTACATTTGAGGATAGTCTTCAAATTTTTATTAACAACCTCGACTTGACCGTTTGCTTGAGGATAGAACGAAGAGGAATGTTCTTGTTTAAATCCTAGCATAGTGGTTAGTTCAGTCATCATGCTATTTTGAAAATGATTGCCATGGTAAGTGACAATCACCTTGGGTATACCGAATCATACAATGATTTGATTGAACATGAAGAAAGCTACAGTTTCCCCATCATCTTTAAAGGTGGGCATTGCCTCTGCCCATTTCATAAAATAGTCCACAACGACAATGATATATTTGTGCCCCCCAGTTGAGGCTAGGTTACACGTCATGTAATCAATCCCCCACTTCATGAAGGGGCCCACTGAGATGAGGGGAAATAATGGACCTGGATGTGACCACATTTTCCTGGTGTAAATCTGACAAGGATGACATCGCTTCACTGATTCCACACAATCTTTAAATACTGTGGGCCAGAAATAACTGACACGTAATATATTCTGGGTCGTTGCTAACCCAGATAAATGACCCCCACATGCTCCACTATGGGCATCATTTAGGACAATCTATGCTTCCTCGTGGGTAAGACATCGACGCAAAATAGAATCTACCCCCTACGGTATAAAGTATCTCCTATGATGAGGTAGTTCTTGGCATGTAGGCGTAGTTTACGTCGTTCTTCCCATGAGAAAGCTGTAGGATACTTCAAAGTATGGAGATAGATAAGTATATTTCCATATTAGGGCTCATAGGTGGAAATCAAAAAGATGTGCTCATCTGGGAATGAGTCTTCTTCAATAGCTACATCTTCATCTGTTGGAAATTCTGTGATAAGCTCAGCAAAAAATAAGGATTTTTTGGATTTGGTGGACTGAAAATCCAATTCAAACTCTTGGAGAATGACTATCCATTTATTGAATTTGCCTCCAACTATCCATCGAGACAAAACATATTGAAAAGGCTTAACATCTGCCACTACCATTGTAGTCCTTAGTTAGATGTAGTGACGTAACCTCTGAACAACATAAACAACTGATAAGGCCAATTTCTCGACGTGGGAGTACCTGAGTTTAGGTCCGGCTAAAGCACCGCTAAGATAGTAAACAACATGCTCTTGGATCTTATCATCCTCCTGGAATAGGAATACCCCTATGGTCGACTCAGACGCGGCCAGATACAATATAAAATCCATAGAGTAATCTGGCGGACGCCATAATGGTGCTGACAACAAAGATTTTTTCAATGCCTCGAATGCGAGTTGTGCAGTTTCATCCCATACAAATGGGGTGTCCTGTTTTAATAGGCACATGAAACCCTTAGTAATCTTGGCATAGTTTACAATGAAACTTCAAAGAAAATTGGACTTTCCTTGCAGGCTCTGAAGCTGCCTGATAGAACGAGGAGGACGCAGATTTACAATGGCCTCTACTTTTAAAGGATCCACCTGAATTCCTTTGTTAGAAACAATGAATTCGAACAGTCTCCCTGACTCGACATAGAACACACACTTGTGGGGATTCAAGTGAATTTTATAGTATCTGCATCGTTCAAATATCAAACGCAAGTGATTTGGATGGTCAATCCTCTTATGAGAATGTGCAGGAAGATCATCAAGGTAGGGTTCGACAATGGATTTTAATATCATGAAAGGAAAAATTCATTGCCCATTGAAAGGTAGCCGCAACATTTTTCAATCAAAAGGGATTTTTCTTGTACGTGAAGGTACCCCAAGGACAAATGAAAGTAGTTTTATGTTGGTCTTCCGGTTTTATTTGAATTTGATTATATCCGGAGAAACCATCCATAAACCAAAAAAAATCACTTCCAGCGCAAGCATCAATAATTTGGTCTATAAATGGCGTGGGATAGTTGTCCTTAGGATAGGATTTATTTAAATCTCTAAAGTCAGTATAGACACGTATGGTCCCTTGCTTCTTATCAACAGGAATAGGGTTGGATACCCATTCTGTCAAAGCAATGGGATAAATAAAACTGGCTTTTAACAGTTTTTCCACTTCAGCCTTCACTGTCGCTGCTTTACGCGGGTTAACAGGTCTTAAATTTTTTCGAACAAGTTTAGCATCAGGGTATGTTTGGATCTCGTGCTCGACTATAGATGGATCAATTCCTGGCATCTCCTCATATGACCAGGCAAAAACGTCGCAAAATTCCTTAAACAAGGCGGTATAAATGGCAATCTCCTTAGGAGAGCAGTTTGTGTCGATATGTATATTTTACACAATGTCAGGATTTATAGAGATGTTGATAGGGATGGTAGCAGAAATATTTGCCCTATTCCCCTCAACAAACATTCCTTCCCTTGGTAAGGGATTAACGGGCATATCAACATCATCTGCCAGTCTCACATGAAACTTCTGATTCTCTATCCTGCTTAATTATGGAAGAAAATAGGATCGATGGTGAAGATCTTTGCATATCTTACCTTTTCCACACATGGATTCCAGAATGGATTCATCCGAATGTAAAACCATATCTAAGCAATCTGTAGAATGCAACGAGTTTTCTACCCAAGCAGGCAAATAGACTTCTTCCAGTTCCTCTGAGACTGAAAGTGAAACCAGAATGGGATCAACAGTGGTTTGGGTGATAGATAGATAATCCACTTCCACTACTGATAAGGGCACTTCAGGTTCATGGTGGGTAGGGAGAACCCAAGGATCAATCCTATCATCAACCGTGGCTATGGACTTCCCCACACTAGTAGAACCTATATAATTAATCAGAGCTGGAAGATCAAATGTGCCCATCAATGATGCGTACATTCCAGCTCCTAAGCTCTCTGCAACAGGTTTGGCCTGATCAACCAATGGTACAGTGGACTCATTAGATTCCATGCGACCGTTTCAAGTAAAATTGAGTTGGTCAATAGTAACCAACTTCCCTTCGTGTGGAAACACTACCACTCAAAAGATGACCGAGTCCATAGCCACGGTTGATGATAGGATTGATCCTTGGGTTCTCCCTACCCACCATGAACCTGAAGTGCCCTTATCAGTAGTGGAAGTGGATTATCTAGCATACATGGCATAAGTCCATCTTCTTCCCAAGAGAAAATTATAGTCCAAAGGTGCATCAATCACCTCCACCTAAATAGACACCGCTTTCCCTGCTAGCTTAATTTCAAAAGCCGGTAGGATGCCATGCGGACGGAATGACCTTCCATCGAAAGCAGTAAGCAGGGTGTTTGATGGGATGAGCTCTGGGGATCCAAGAGCTTTCCAACATGACAAGGACATAACACATGTAGAAGCATCCTCGTCAACAACTGCCCTTCCAATGTTATTTCCACCATGGATGACATCTCTTGATAAGGCTACATGGTAAGGTAGGTGAATTTTGACATTAGACAAGTGAAATTTTTCCATGAGACTCGATGAGTCCATACTGCCTAAGGCTGCTAAGAGTGCATCTCGCTGGGCGGGACAACTCTGTAACACCTCTAAAGCTGACATTGCACAAGGTGTCTGGGCTAATTCTTGAACTAAGGAGTATTTGGATGCAGCCCTAGCATTAGGATCATGCAAGGTCTTCTTCAAGACACCTTTCGGTATCTTGGGCATAATTTCGGCAGGTTTCTCGATTATGAGAGGGTTAGAAGTTTCACCTATGGACTTACCCTTGTCCGAGGTCTCTTTTTCATAGTTCTTATTCCTGGTCTGTCATAAATTTTGAGATCAAACCATGTTGATATAATTGGGGTCAGGGGCATTTGGGGTGCCCCCTGCTGTGTTTGAAGCTGAAGTAGAATTCTATCCCTGGGGAAAAGGATCCTTCAGGACAACTGGTTGTTGAGCTTTTAGCAGCTTCTGAGCTTGTTCCATAAGGGGACAAAGATGGGTGAGGTGATCTTCATGGCACGACTTACATGGGAATTTCACCTTTTTCTTTTCTTTCTTCCCCCCATCAGCATTATTTGTGGGTTTCTACTTGTTTTGATTTCCCTCCCCTTTCTTTACTCTCTTCTTTTTCCCACCGGGCCACTGATTTCCCTTCTGAGAGGTCTATACAAAAACATTTGCATTTTGGGGTGAGGGGGTAGCCTTTGTTGCCTCCACCGTAGAATGTTTGACAGACAGCTGATGGAGTTGTTTGGCCAAAGATTCTATAGTGGGAGAGTTTACGGAACCAACCACACCATCGGCATGGGGTCTAGGCTTAGGTTTCTCTGCATCATGGGTTGGCCTCGGTGCCTTAGGGATAATCTCATACAAGATCCCAGACTAAGAGTAAATCAAATCTAGTTGCTGGGCCCTAAGGATAGCTTCTTCCTCATTCGTCACTCCTGAAGTGGATACGTCCTTAGATATATAAGGCAATAGGGATTTAAGGAACCACTCTAATAAGAATTCAGGAGGAATAGTGGTTTTAATAAGGCTCTTCCGCCTCCTCCACTCTTGGATGTGATCCAAGATGTGGGTGGCCTTGTTCTGCCGGAAGGTAGATAAGAAGTTCTTTCCGAAATCATATCGGACTGGAAGCTGGAAGTGGCTAAGGAATGCATTAGCCAAGTCCCAAAACTGCTAAACGTAGCAGAAGGAAACTCAATGTACCATTTTGCTGCAGTACTCATCAAGGTTCTTTGGAACAGCCTCAACCTAACTGAATCTTCATTTAGTGAATTGGAAGAACACCATAAATGAAAAGTGGTGGCATGAGCCCCAGGATCTTCACCAAATTTGCCTTCGAATTTTGGGATGTCCGAGGGAAATTTGGTGGGTACAGGCTGCTGGGAGGGATCATTCCTCACCGGGTCATTCATCAGTTTAGACAAATCTGGCAAGTTTAACGTTTCCAGGAAAGGAAGCTTAGGTATAACTGGAACATTAAAAGTACCAGTTTGTGGATTAGAGGGACCTGCCCCCGTGTTCCTATATGTGAAGGTGGGGTTGCCCCCTGCTGCCAGTTGTGAATTGGATGGGTTGCTTTGAAACAGATTCCATCCGTAAGCCACAAGATTGTTTGTGTAAGGTGCAGTATAATAGGTTTTGGCTTCCCCAGTCGAAACTGGGGTTTGAAATATAGGAGCAGGTATCCCTCCACTAAAAAGTGAAAAGGGAGAGCTCATGAACGGAGCAGAAACTGGGGTTTGGTAACCTTGACCATAAGGGTTAGTGTTTCCAAACTGCATCCCTACATAAGAAGGTGTAGGGACTACTTATGGAGTGGATGGGGGAATGTGCTCCCCATTCCAAGGAAATCCTTGGACAAAACCTGAGGATCCTGTTGGAACACTCTGGGTAGTGTGTGCGAAGGAGGTTGGAACTATAGGTACAATAGGAATCCCAATGACCATACCACCAGAAGCACCTTCTAGGCTTGTGGGAACCGATGGTTGAACCACTTGGCTCGCTGGAGTTAAGGGCGTAGTAGGTATACTTGATCTAGGGGTACTTGCTGGGGGAGGTAGCACCCCTTCAGCTGGGATGGCTGAGGTGAAAATGAAAGAACTTTCTCCTGCACTAGACATTATTCTGCCCACAGGGACACCAATCATAGATGGATCAAAAGGATGAACCCAAACGATCACAGGATCATTTAATTCAGTTAGAGGTGTATTAAAATTCCTTGCAAACTCGTCAGCTTGCAAGTCTTCTATATCAACTGTGCTTAAATAAAAATGGTTTTCCCTAAGTTCTAGTTCACCCAGAACTTCACTAACTCCTATCGGTTCAAATGAACCGTCCGTGTCCAATCTCCACCTTTGAGGGGGAGGTGGAGGTTCTAATGTGATAAGAGGAGGAAGGTTTTTCAACCTTTGTGACCTTCTAATAGGTTGGTCCTCCACGATTGTAAATTTGACAATTCAAACCCTAAGTTCGGCTAAACACAGACAAACCACAGAGCAATAACTACGAAAAATCCTAAAAGTCTCAATAGTCAGCAAGGGTAAAATATATGCTTTCCCGAAGAAAGCTGAAAGACAGTTGCTTGGCGTCCTTGAATAGGTTCTTAGGCACAAGCAGAGGAATCACCCACCGCCCTCCTACAATTTCAACAAGGGTTACCTTCCAAGCCTGTCCAAGGTGAACCAGAAATAGCCTTCTGGTTTACCTATGTATGAACCCTAGATGTCAATAGACTAGAGGCTACCTTAACTATACCAATAGTCTGGGGGGACATTCGCAAGCCTGATTCGTACGCATGGGCATGGTAGGTGAGCCCGAAACTCTGTCTAGGACAGAATCCCCGGATGCGTAAAAACCTTGGTTTGCGTTTCGACAAGGAATCAGAGGGTTATCTCCTCAGTCCAATGCCTCCACGTGGCCTCGTGCTTGACTCCCGTTTGAGAGGAGCTTCCCAGATACTATCGATAAAGAGAAGGATTTACCTATCGATTGGCCCACTATGTATGAATTTAAATACTTATGGGGAGTTTACAATTCCTATCCCACAAGTCTAGCCTAAGCTAGCAGGTGTATGTCCCTATAAAACAAAAATTACTAATAAATTTTAATTATAGCGTTCATTTTAAGGGATATTTTTTACTCAGAAGGCAAGTGGAGTGAAAGAATGATGTTTTTGACTCGATAAGAAATGTAAAAATAACAGGTGTATAAATGACTTTCAAAGAAAATGATCACTACTTAAAACAAACTTCTCTTTTCTTTTTATTTTTTGTAAATATAAACTGATGAAAATGCAACTAATGAAGAGGAAACTAAGACTATATTTTTGTAATTTTTGAGATTATATTTAAAAACTAAAAGCAAAAATACTCTATGCAAATCAAATGCAAAAGTTTCTAATGTTTTCTTTTCACTTTTCAAATTGCTCAAAGACTACTATGCACCTAATGCACAATACTTGAGTATGCTTGAATAAACTAACTGTATAAAATAAGAAAAATGAGTTAAATCAAATTCATAAAACCAAATATCAACCACCTAAGGAAGACTCGAAAAAACCTAACTTGGGTAGACACAATGAATGGAAATCACTGAAATCAAACAAAGGCAAGTGACAAACCAACCCTATCCGGAGATAGAAAAGGATAAAATGGTGTCTAGAACCCTGATCACTGATTCAGACAACCAGCACTCAAACCTCTCACCCAACAGGCAAATCCACTTCAAGTTTCTAATAGAAAGACAATCCAAACAATAAAAACTCAAGGGCTTACTAGGAAGCACAAGGTATGGCTAACAAGGTCTTCAAACTTATAGTGCAATGCTGAAATTAAGGACCACTAAGCAAGACAAAATTCACAAAAGGACAGGGACAAGAAAACCCTAACCCAAAAAATTTTGTGCTTAGGATTGTACGCGACTGTGAACAAGGGCAACCCGCGTACTGTACGCGACTATGCAATAGAGCAACCCACATATGCAGACCTCTGTATGCGACTGTGTAGCACAACAACCCGCGTACAGGAGTTAATTTTTTCAAAAATAAGAAAAATTATAAAGGTCTTCAAACACCACTACAAGTATGAACCAAGACAAGACACCACACATTGAATCAAAGAAAAGACTGGGAACGGATCTACAGAGTTAACCCACAACAGTCTTGGCTCCCCAGTGGAGTCGCCAGTTCTATTGATCAGGAATAGGCACCCTTATAACCTAGGGTCTTGGGTTACCAACTTACTTCTAAGACTTGCAGACAATTAGCTTTAGCTAAGTATATAAAGGAAATAGGAAGAAATATTGGACTCACCCGATTACCGACGGTTGATCCAAGCTTTATCTTCTTCCGCTCCGCTTCTCTCCAAATCTTTTAGGGATGCACCTCCTTCACCTACAAAGAGAAAATTCTCCAAGTAAAATCTTATACATGTATATATGACAGGTTAGATAAACAACATATATAGTGCTTAATCAAATATATTCATCAAACCCTAATACATGAAAGAGACTCAACACAAAGTTGGAAGAAGAATTCTCTTTATTAACAATCGGTGAATAAGATAAGTGTACAACCCAACACCTGAGACAAGGAATCCTCTGCAACCAAAGGACTCTGAGTTCTACTACTCCAAAGACTTCTGAAGATATATCACCAACATAACTTTGCTCTCCAAATATTGATTTTTTAATGCCCTCCCCAAGGCCTCTATTTATACTTTGGGAAATAGAGCAGTTTCGAAGGTTGAGGAGGTTGAGACAGTTGAGATGGTTAATGATTAAGGCTCAACTAATCTGCATTAATCATGTTTTATATTTTTTAATGTCGATGGATGTGTACGCGACTATTGATATATGCAACCCACGTATGACACGCGAGTTGCTTGAAAGGAAACTCGCGTACAGATTTGTACATGGGTTGCAATGAGAATAGTCACGTACAGTACGAGGGTTTTCAACAAATATAGTCACATATGTACATGAGTTTCATTGGAGATAGTCGCGTACTACAATCAACACATAGAAAATTAAAATGGCAAGTTGGTTAAAGGTTAAATGCATCTCATGTCATGCCCATCTATAATGTTTAGGAAAACTTCAATCCTATAGTGTCCTTTTGTGTACCAACATATGGAAAGTCGGCACTCGGATGGAGAAGTGCCATTTGGGTTGATAACACCCTTTCTTTTCCGTGAGAGAAGTGATCAGGTTGAAGTCCCCTCCCACGATCTAGTTTCCTTCCTGGGCTGCGACACTTAGCCACCTCAGGTGGTGCACAAAGTCCTGTTTCTGAGGAAAAGCAATTGGCCCATATATGTTGACCACCGTATCAGTGATCCTAGATCCTAAGATATTGAATTCTACCATCAGGGAGAAGTGATTGGCTCTCCATTCTGAGAGATCCACCTCCATAGGCTGCCATAGAATGGAAATCGCCCCCCCCATTCCTTCTGCATCTGTTTCCATGACACTGCTACCCTTCCAAATTTGCGTCCCTACTTTCATTAGGGTTTCATAGCTGCATTTTGTTTCTTGTAGAAAGAGGATGTCTGGTTTTTCCTACTTAATATTCCTAGCTAAGGTCTTAATATTTCTCGGGTGATTGCACCCCCTAATATTCCATGAGAATATCTTCATTGGATAACTTTACTTACTTCAAAGGAGGCCACCCTGATCATCGAGTACTGGCCTGATTCGATCAGCTTAACTCCAATTTCTACAATCATCTGCTTGTTCATCTTTCGTCCTCTCTTCTGCTCTTCCTTCGGATATTTCCTCTTGCTCCCTTTCTGAGGCTTCACACTGATCCCCAGATCTTGATGCACTTTGGAGCTGATGATGGATTTCTGGAGTAGTTCAATCTGTTCCCGAGAGACATACCCCTTTCCCTCCTTCTCAGATTATTTTTCTAGTGCATCGAGATCTAGATATCCTAACTCCACTTCCTTGGCTTCATCTTCCTCCATGATATCCAACATGCTGTTTTCATTCTTCTCCTCCGCTAACCCCCTTATCTCAGAATCCTGGGTATTGTTCTGCCCTTCTTTCTCTCCCTTATCTTTACCTTTGTCTTCTTCCTCCAAGATATGCAAGGGGTTTTTTTTTTCTAGGGATTTTTCTGCCATTTCCTTTTTCCCTTTCTGTCTGCCATTGCTCTTACCCTATTTTCTTCTTTTCAACTATGTGAATCCTTCATTGGCTCGCCTCTCTCCTTCATGATCTGAGATTACCTTCTTTTGGGTTCCCTTTGGGTAGTTCCTCCGAAAGTGGCCATACTCATGGAAGATCCTGCACTGAAAAGGAAGTTGTTCATAGTCTATCTATTGGATCCACTCCTTGTCTTCCCAGTTCAAGATTACGGCCTCTGGGAGATCCTTTGACAGATCCATGTAGACGCATACGCGAGCATACATTGTGTACGTCTGGAGTTTTGTTTTCTTGGATACCTTCACAAATTCATCGATTGTGTTTCCAATGTCTCGTAAGATCCACATATCCCAATATTCCCCTGGGAGGTCAACCAATTTGATCCATACCTGTGAAACTGTTAGATCCTCCATTTCTGGGTTGAAGCGTTCCTTCCAGGTTCTGAGATATAGCCCTGCTCAGTAGAAGAAGTAGGGACCACCCTCCAAGACTCTATCTCTATCCTCCTTATTGAAGAAGATTATGGTAAAGAAACTCTTTGCTCCTAGCTGAATATCATAGTGGCATTTCGGTTTCCATGTGCCATGGATCCACCGAACCAGATATTTCTCCTTGGGCCAAACCCCCACAAAATTTCCGGTCGATTAGTGCCTTTTCCTTCCACATCTCAATTTTCCCTCGTATCACATCTGATCAGATATGGATTGTAGGGATCGTCTGAGCCTTCAGGAGGCATCCTCCCTGGACCGATCTCCTCCCCATTCCTTGCCCATCTTTCCCTCCTTCCAGGTCTCCCATGCCGCTGTTGCACCCCTCATGAGCGAAGCTCTAGGATGTTGTAGCTGCCATGGATCGATTAGGGGGATTTGCAGCCCCATCCCCAATCAAAGCATGCATAGGGTGCCCTCTCTAGGTAAATCCATGCCCTCGCCTATCTATAGGAAACTACCCTCCCTGCCTTCGTCAGATCTCTGTTTTCATCATGTTTGACATACGTGTTTGATCAACACATAGCAGTTTAACTTATCTTGTGATGTTACTATGAATAAATTCAATTTAATACATGTGCAGGATTGATTGTAGTGTATGATTATATTATGAATCATGATTATTCACAACGTAATCTATTTGGGTGCTTAAAAATATCAACATCCCCATAAATTTTGTTGTAATCCTCTCTGAAGTGTGTAAATTATCCGTGATGGTTTCATCTATATTTTTCATTCAAACATATCATTTTCTTAACATATTTACAGGTTCATGTAATAGTAGATGCATCCGAGGAAAAAGAGTTTTCAGAAGAGGCATATAAACCTTTGAATTCATTGCCTTATGACTCACCTGGACAAAATTTTGTAGCATTTGAAAAACCAAAAGAATCTTTGCCTACTGGAAAATTTTCAAATATGCTGAAATTTGTTGTGAAAGAGGTATTCTTATGAACTTTGATGTCTTTGTAACCACTCCAGAGGCTAGATTATTTTCTATAAACTCAGAAATATCATACTTTTCTGGCTAAATCAACTTGTTTGAGATTTCTTTCATGATATTAGGAAACAATAACCTTGTTGCTTTAGTTTCTCCAGGAAAAAATATTCCATTTCTCGACAATAGTTTGAGCTTCTTTTTGAAGAAAAAGTAGTTTCTACAAAAACAAAAATGTGCTCCCATTATCTTGATTCCAACGCAGCCATTGTCCTCCCACAAAAAGAAAACAACTGAGAATGTAATGATAACTACAAATTACGTTTTGTTAGACAATTTGAACATTATGAAAACCTATGCCTTCCTATTTCCAATACATACTAAACCAATTTTTAACCCCTTTATTTCCATCTTGTCAACTTAGTTTTTTTTTTGAACAATTGTACTATATGTTTTACATGGCGCAAGTTCCATGATGGATGATATTTGTGCATGTGCTTATTTTTTCTGGATGGTTAGATTGTAAGGGATTTTGGGATTGTAATCCAATGGTTACAAACATAGAATAGAGGACCATATTCTTAAGGGTCTAGGAGTGATTTTTTATTTGTCTTTAGGTTTTCTTGTTCTAGTTTTGAATTATATAAAATTATAATGGATTGATTTTAGAGATGGTGTATATGAATGATGAATGAATCTCTATGGTAGTTAGTTGATTTTTCATTTTCAAGACTGTCTGCTGGATTTCAACGGTAGTTGAAAAATCTAAATCTCATTAGGGTTTGAATGGTGTTGATGCATTTGTAACTTTGGAATGTATTGACTTGTATATTTTATATAGTGTATTTCTTTTTACCCCGATGTTCCTATCAGGAGAATCATTAATGTAATCAAGTCATGTAAATTCATAGAGGTTAACCCTCCTTTATAAGTCGAGGAAAAAGTCCCCACAGTTGAGGGGTACTAGGGTTATTAGAATCTTCTAGTGAGGTCAGCCATGGTAAGTAATTTTCAAGTGGAAAACTAGTATAAATAGAGAGTGAGACTCTCTATTTGAAACACACACTCACTCAAATGTAGCGCATGAGTGAGAGAAGAGGAGCTCGCACAAGTGAGAGAGAGAGAAAAAATGTCGAAGACCATCTTTCTGTATTTGGGTTTTACTTTTTCCATTGGTGCTCATTCTATCTCTGGGAAGTTGAGGGGTTTTCTCCTTTATGGTTTCCCCGAGGAAAACTCTTTGTGTCTCTTGTATCTTGTGATTATTGTTGTGCATGTTATTCTCTCATATAAGATCTTAAGATCATATTGACTAAATGATAAAAATCTAACATGGTATGAGAGCTAGCCCGAGAAGAAGACATTGTCCAACTATAGAAGCTAGGGATTATTACTTTTTGGGTCTTTCTCCATAGATAATCAACAAAATGAGGCTAGGATAACTCTCCATTGAATAGTGCATCTTTTGTCGAAGCAGAATTTGATTCCAAGCATTTTTAGTTTTTGACCTATCACTACTGCGGGAAATTAGGGATTTTCATAGAAGAAGAATTTTTGAGTGAGACCAATATAGGATTTCTCTCCTCCTCAAAATAGAAATTTATAGACCAAGATCAAAATTTTTGGTTGGGTAAAACTCTGGGAAAGTCAAACCCTAATTTGACCCTGGACCTGAAAACACTAAAATAATAAAACTAGTAGTTTTAGTACATTCACTATATCTCAATATTGGAGAAGGCTCAAGATCCAAAACATTTATAGAATAAATATAAATTCCTAATGTACCCTGTGTAAAAGTTTAAGCCTCGGATTCACTATATTCTGAGAGATATGATTCCTCCAAGTTAGGGTTCCACCCTATCCTAGGATTCATCCCTAACAGGACACCTTGGGAGAATTGCTATATCTCAGGATACAAAGGTCCAAATGAAAATTTGAAAGGTGATCTAGATAGGGAACGGACTTTACTTTTTGTGGTAAAAGTTTCAAACATCGAAGGTGAAACAGTGACATGTGGAAGTCTGTACAAGTTCGCTATGCTGAACACTCTTGAAATAAGTCACCTTGGGAAAAATATCATAAGTCCCAATTGGTGAACCTAATTCTGCTCAAATATGAAGTGTTGGAAAAAGGACAGATGAGGCTACTCCAATGTGAAGTTTCAGAAATAGAGAAGCAATAATTTTGGATATATTTCAGAAACAATATCAGGAAATTCTGCAAAAGAAATTGAAGAAAACAAGGGAATCATATATTTTGCAGTTCTGATCACAGTTTTGGGAAAATGAGGGTGCTGATAAGCTCGCCTTAAGGAGGCACATATTTATATCCAATCATAACTGAAAGATTCCAATTTTTCAAAATTAGGATTTCTCTTACAAACCCTAGATCATCCAGATCCGGAACCACGACGAACACCTCAAATTGATGAGATCTAATCTTTTGCTATTTACATTTGAGGTTCTCATTTCAAAATGACCTATCACACCAGCTTGATGACAAGCTTGGTGAAGCTGAAAAATTCCAAGTATGGAAGTATAAGACCTCTATGATCCTTGAAGAAATTGACTTGGATCAGTATTTCAGTAAGAAAGGTCTAGGAGCCAAAGGGAGATGAGGCTAAGGATAGAGCCAAGAGAATCATTGTAGATTCTATTAAATATAATCTCATCCTTCATGTGTCATCCTTAAAAACACCAAAAGGAAGTGTGCGATTCCATGACGAAGCAATCGAAGAAGAAAATTATATTTTTATAACCACCTTGAATGGCCTCCCAAGATCATGGGATTCATTCATTCGAGGAATGTGTGCCAGAAGGAAGTGATTACCTTCAATAGATCTGGGAACAGCACACACAAGAAGAAGCTTAACTCATAATAAGAGAAAAAAAGATGGGAGAAACTAAAGATATAGCTCTCACGATTCAAAGAATATCCCTGAAGCGATGAGGAATATGAAGGACTCAATTCTTGAAGAACCTCTTATCCATATTAGCATTTGGATAAGAAATTATGATGTCATGAATGAAGAAGATGATGAAGCAGAAGGCTCAAGAAGGAGTCTACCCATGAAACGAATAAAGATAAGTATTCAATTGTCATTTCATGATATTATTTAGTTATGCATTTGTTTATATTTAGTTGATGTGCTATGCATGATAGAATGTTTGCATTAATTACAGTATACTACTAATATGCATGTGATGGGTAAGTATCCCATGGTTCTATACAACTATCCATTGCTACTTATCTAGAATGAAACCTCTTTGCTGACATATTGGATTAGTGCACAATCTCAATGATGTCATGGTAGAGATGGAAGGCATTTAGAAAATTTCCATGAGATATGGATGAATTTTGTACTAGCTAAAATGGTTGCATGATTATATATTTATGCATAATAATTTGCCATTATGAAATGTTTCTAACCATACAACTAATGCATTTGAATTGTAGGAAATATTGCATACAATCGCCTACAAGAAAAGAAGGATGAGACTTGTTTTGAAGAACAAGTGACGATAGTTCAAGAAATAATAGAAGATGAAGAATAATATGATGACACTTTCAAAGAAATAAAGAGGTCTCAGACGCAGTGCAATTATGCGACATTGTTGAGCGACATCATTGATGCAGAACCTTCCAACTATAGCCAATAAAAAAGGGAAGGAGAGTACAAGTTCAAGAACAATGATGTCTAGGATGCGGTATCGAGACCTCAAGGGAAGTCTGTAGTGTCTTCCATATGGATCTATAAGATCCAACATGTAGTAGATGGAGACATCATGGGATACAAGGCAAGATTCGTAGCATGAGGCTTCTCACAGAAAGAAGGCATAGACTGCAAAGAGACATTTGCAGTCACTGGGATTTAAGACACATGATAGGAAGACTCATGTGTGCAAATTAAAGAAGGCCTTGTACAAGCTTAGAAGGCACCCATGGGATAACACATACATGAGGAGCTTGGATATCACCTAGAGTAATGAAGATATTGACCTTTGCTACAAGGTTGAAGATGAAATCCTATAGAGGATGAAAAAGAACAGATGGGTGCAAGAAGAACTTTTGAAAAGGTTCAAGATAGAGGATCTTGGTATGCAGTGACCCTAGATGGATACATAGAATATTAGTAGCAGAGGAAGCTACTTGTCACTCCAGTACATAATGTTTCAATACATAGAGTATGAAAGTCAGAGGGAGAATGATGCTCCACTTTAGAGGGAGTGACTGCATAAGATCCCAAGGTTCAACATGATAGACAGCTTATGGATGGCTCTAGGATTTACTGAGAGTAAAGCGGATTCCAACATTTACTTCAAGGTTGAAGGTGGAATACTAGTGATGCTCTTGTTATATGTTGATGACTTGTTCCTAACAGGAAAGAGGAGCTCATTAAAGTTGCAAGAAGGAGACTTGTTTTTGAGTTAGAGATGAAGGACTTGGGTATGATGCACTACTTTCTAGACATGGAGGTGTGGCAAAATACGGATGGAATATCCCTGGGATAATGGAAGTATATAGTAGATATCCTGAAGAGGTTTGGGATGATGGAATGCAAGGCCATGACCACACCTATGGCATCGAGCTTGAAGCTATTGAATGATGCTTCATCAGAGTCAGTTGATGCCACATTGTATCATCAGATGATTGGGTCACTGATATACCTGACAAATATGAGACTAGATATTTGCTTTACTGTGAACACATTGAGCCAATTCTTGAAAGATCCGAGACATGTTCACCTGATTGCTGCAAAGCATATTCTAAAGTACCTAAAGGGTACAATTGATGCTACTTGTATATATTGCGACAACCAGAGTTTGGTGAAGTTGTCGGAGAACCTAGTGTTCCATGACAAGTCAAAGAATATTGAGATCAAATATCATTATATCAGGGATATGGTGCAGAGAGGAGAAGTGAATCTCCAATGTGTTGCGACAAATGAACAAATAGCTGATGTGTTGACCAATCCATTTTCTAGAGTGAAGTTTGAGTACTTCAGGGAGAAGCTTGGTGTTCTCTAGATCGAGGTTCTTTCCAAGGGGAAGTGATGACTCCGTGAGCCTTTCTGACATGGTGGTAGGATTAGTTCCTCCCATGGTCAGATATAAGTGTTGTGCCTTTCTGACATGGTGGTAGGATTGGTTCCTCCCATGGTCAGATATAAGTGTTGTGCCTTTCTGAAATGGTGGTAGGATTGGTTCCTCCTATGGTCAGATATAAGCGTTGTGCCTTTCTGACATGGTGGTAGGATTGGTTCCTCCCATGGTTAGATGTAAGTACTGAGTACTGCATCCAACATGAAAAATGGTTGGCTCTGTAGTGGAAATCCTTGCAGAGGCAAGGTACTAAATCCAACATGAAAAAGGGATGGCTATGTAGTGGAAATCCTTGCAGTGGCAAGGTACTACATCCAACATGAAAAAGGGTTGGCTCTGTAGTGGAAATCCTTGCAGAGGCAAGGTACTGCATCTAGCATGAAAAAGCGCTAGATGTGTAGTGGAAATCCTTGAGGAGGAAAGGTATTGCATCTAGCATGAAAAAGAGTTGGCTTTGTAGTGGAAATCCTTGGAGAGGCAAGGTACGACATGCAACATGAGAAAGGGTTGGCTCTGTAGTGGAAATCCTTGCAGAGGTAAGGTACTGCATCCAGCATGAAAAAGGGCTAGCTCTATAGTGGAAATCCTTACAGAGGCAAGGTCCTGCATCCGGCATGAAAAAGAGATGGCTCTATAGGGGAAATACTTGTAGAGGAAAGGTGCTACATCCAACATGAAAAAGGGTTGGCTCTATAGGGGAACTCCTTGCAAGGGCAAGGCAGTAAATCCAACATGAAAAAGGGCTGGCTCTATTGATGAAGACCAACATGGAGGCTAGGCCTGCAACCAACATGAAAACGGGATGGCTCTGTAGAACTTCCTATGACGCGAAGAATTGAGAGATAGCACCATTTGCTCGAGATAATGGGAGCAGTGATGATGATGATGATCCAGTGATGGTCCATCTTTGATGATGAGCCGGTGATGATGATGATATAGCTTTGATGATGATCCAACTTTGATGATGATCCAACTTTAATGAATGATCCAGTGACGAAGACTTGTGCTGATGAATTGTGTCAAGAGAATACCTTCCTAGTTAAGGAGTGTTGATGTATTTGTAACTTCGGAATGTATTCGCTTGTATATTTTATATATTGTATTTATTTGTACCCCGATGTTCCTATCGGGAGAATCATTAATGTAATCAAGTCATGTAAATTCATAGAGGTTAACCCTCCTTTGTAAGTCAGGGCAAAATTCCCCACAATTGAGGGGTACTAGGGTTATTAGACTCTCCTAGTGAGGTTGGCCCTGGTAAGTAATTGTCAAGTGGAAAACTAGTATAAATAGAGAGTGAGACTCTCTATTTGAAACACACACTCACTCAAATGTAGCGCCTGAGTGAGAGAAGAGGATCTCTCACAAGTGAGAGAGAGAACAACTGTCGGAGACAATCTTTTTGTCTTTGGGTTTTAATTTTTCCATTGGTGCTCATTCTATCTCTGAGGAAGTTGTGGGGTTTTCTCCTTTATGGTTTCCCCAAGGAAAACTTTTTGTGTCTCTTGTCTCTTGTGATTATTGATGTGCATGCTATTCTCTCAGATAAGATCCTAAGATCATATTGACTAAATGATAAAAATCTAACAAATGGATGTGTCAGCAACAAGTCTAGTAAGAATAGTAATTTAATCTGGATTTTTTTTATAAAAATGATATTTTCTATATCTTTTGTAACGCCAATAGTAATTTAGAGACTTTATTACCATTAAAAGAATAGAGCCAAATAATGAGATCAATAGTTTCTAGCTTCATATTTTTTTCAAACCTAGATCTTACACTCTGTCATTGCCACACCTTAGAGGATAGTATATGTGCATATTTATTTTTTAACGGTTGACTATTGCTTTGTTTTCTCAGGTGGTTCTTGTTTCCCAACTAGTCTATTGGATAGGTAAATTTATAGGACATGGAGCATTTGAGGTACACTTATGAAAATATACACTTTAATCATTACTGTTACATATGGAATTGGAATCTCATATATTATTTCGTAGAAGTGATCACCTGCACTTTTGGATAATCTTGTTTAAGCTTTCATGATGCCTCCACTTTTTTTCTTGCTTGAGGTGAGTTGGTTTTTGTTTTGTATTAATAATTATTTCTAACTTGAAGTGAGAAAATTTTAAAATATTTCATGGTTAGAAGTGGACATCTGAAGTAGTGCATTTGTTTTGTTGGATTCAGGTCCTTCAAAATTTTCTGTGGTAATGAATCTTATCTTGGCTTCCAGAAGGCCGTGCAAGATAAAATTCAAGAAATTATCAAGGAATGGAGAGTGAAGAAGCATAAGAAATATGCATAGTTGGTATGCCTATCACATTTCTCTGGAATCGAATTTTTGAAACATAAGGCACCCATAATGGACTTGTTATCACAACTTTTTATTCATTCTACATATATTGCCACTATTAGTACCAATTTGGCATACATTTGTATAATGTTCTAACTATATTGCAATTATCTAATAATAGTCTTGAAAGCTATGAAACTTTGGGAACATGAGGCACCCATAATGGACTTGTTATCACATTTTTAACTTGCTATACTGTACAAGGAAACAATTAATACCAACTACCAAGTTGACATGCATTAGTATATTGTTCTGTCTGTAATGCTCTTATCTAATAATAGTCCTCAAAGGTAGCTACATTCAGTTGATTCATTGTAAATTTCAGTCTTAATTCTTTAGTGAAATAAATGCACCATTCTTATCATCTATTCTAATTTTTGAGCACCGCTTTACCATTTTCATATTGAATCGATTAATACTCTATCGGTTAGGCACGAATTTGAAACATGTACCGAAGTTGTAGCGAAATGTCTGGCTTTTATCATGGTAAGAGAGCAACACAATTATGCCTTTAGATTCAGTTGGGTCAAATGAAAACTGTTAGTTAACCATTTGAGGCTTTATACTTCAGAATGAAAGGCCTCACATAAACAATTTATTGGTTTGACTTTAAATTCGGTTATCCAATGCATTAACCAAATGGTTTATCTTTGATACACATAGAATATCAAAATGAAGTTGATGTGCTCCATTGAAATACAAGAGTAAGATAGGTGGAACCATATACTAAATCTCTCTTTGATTATTCTCATTTGGTATGGCCTATATGATATAGATGGGGTCTCAAAAAAATTCATGGATGCATAAAAAATAGAAGTGGGTTTACACAACACTTACATTAATGTTCTTTGCAAAAATCAACTGTTTTCTTTGTCATCTCTAGACTCTTATAGCAAGCTTGCATATTACAACTTATTTTCCCTAGCTTCAAATTTAGCATTGTTTTTATCAAAATAAAATCCATTTGAAGAAAAATTCCACAATGCTTATTGAAGTTGTCTGCGAAATTGAATCCTTCAAACGATAAACCTATCATAATGAATGTAACACACCCCATTGGATGATACATAGTGATCCATCATACCCATCCCATGTTTTCTTGCCTGGGACATCAAACCAGATGGGATCCAAAGAGATCAAATTGAATGCAGAATGAAGGGTTAGATGAAGGACACAGTAAATACCCACTTAAGGAAATTCCAAGTGAGGTGACTAGGAATGGTAGTGAGCACAAAGAACCCCCTTCCTTTATTTTGCTTCATCCTTGATGGGTGTAAAAATGACCTCCCCCATCCAGTGCCTATATTCATCAACCAAGGCATGTCCACACTATACTTAATAATGATGGAATGAAATGTTGGGTTCATCTGCTGGGTATACAAGCCCCCGGGTCCTATTATAGGCCCTCGTTAGGCCTTAGGGACTTGGATACCCAACCACTAGTGCCTATTGCAGGCCTTGGGAAGCTTAGTCATCCTCTTAGTGCTTTCTATAGGCCCCCAAGGATTGTATACCCAACCCACAAGAGGCTTAGTCAACAATTGGGGGCCTGCAACATTGAATCTAAATTTTGTACTATGTGCATTGGCTCTAGTGGCATACAAGAAGTGATCTCCCATCTCTTCATTGGACCATTAGATGCTGCAAATTATAATGATATGTGGTTGATTAATTGCATTGTGGGTGAAGTAATGTGCATCCACAATATACATAAAAAGAAGCAAGGTGCATTGTGGAATGCATGTGGGGTCATAAGAGGGGTCTCATGTCAATATACTATGAAGAAATATAAAGGGGTATAAAAAATGTAAATGAAAAAATGGATACATACAATATATATAGTGAAAATAGGGGTTTTCTAAAATTGGGAAGCCATATTAGGAGGGGGTTAAAAAAATGATTTTGGGAGGTATTTTCCATCTTTATTGAAATTACGGGTATTGTTTCATATGCCACGAACAGACGTTCTATGTTAGAGATTCATTGAGTGAAACCCCCGTGGGTTGTCTTGTTGAAATTTAGGAGGATATACAACAAAATGGGTTTCATATGTGCCACTCTTGGGTTATCAACAATGGGGAATTCTATGGTAGTTGTAGTAGAAGCCATCGTTCCTGGGCTCATATCCTCCCATAATTTCTAGTATCCCTCATGGATCTCGAAATAAACAAGGACTCGTTCAAAACTAAGAGACTCCTCTGTCTTTCATACTACAGAGGCCTTAACGACACGTCCTTGATCTAGGGGGGAAAGTTAAGGAATTGTTGAAATCTATTGTTAAATTATAACCCCCTCTATTTCCCCTTTCCCTTGTACTGGTAGGTGAGGTCTTGGTTCTTTTCAGTGGGGATCAAGTCCTTCTAATATGATGGGTGAGGATGATACTTTTTGTGGACTTGGATCCACACTTTTGCTCCTTTGTTCTGAGAGATTATGAAATTCACCCTCTATAGTTGCAACAGACTTCTGTTTTGAATATTTTTGATGCCTCAAACTTGTTTAAAATGCTTCTTCAAAGGAGTGACGTGATGATGCCTTTAATTCTCCATTCTCAATGATTTCATGAATGTATTAATTCTTCATTCTCAATGATTTCATGAATGTATCTTTCACCCCTATTCTTTACGGTCTTCTCTACCTACAAATTTATTAGTATATGGTGGTCTACCTCTACCCCTAGGATTTCTTCTTTTATTCATTCATTCTATGTGCTACTTTATTGAAAACAACACTTCATTTCAGGTGAGACAAGAGTCTACTGTGGATGATCCCCATGCAAGGAATCATCGATAGATGTGTAGGTTCTTACCTCTCATATTTATATCTCGAGCCTCGGTAGAACTAAAGGTGATGCATATAGAAAAAAAACACAATACAAGTAATAAATTCACACCTTTGTAACCTCCCTAGTAACGACTCCAAAATGTCGGTGCTAATTAAGGTCTTTTAATAAAACCAAACCAGTATGCACATTAATTATCAATCTATGAACGTAAAACTTTCAAGGATGCATGCACAATATATGCATATACAAATTATTCCTTAATACTGTGAAAAGATCTAAAATGAAAATGTTGCTAATGAGACAAAGCACCATGCGATCCACTCATTCTAAGGAACATTTCTTTTAAGATCTACAAAAATTCAATCTATTTCATTGTGAAGAGAAGAAAATGTGACACCACTACTCAAAATAATCAATTCATAAAAATACTCTTCTAAAGCAAATATGTAAAAACTATTTATTGCGTCGAGAGGCGCTCTACAGCCTAGTATGGGGGAGATCTTGTAACGCGATGTAATGTGATGTAACGTTTGTAACATGTCGGCAAAAAATAATAGTGATAGTGAATATTATGGGAGAGAAGAACCAAATCTAAAATTTTACTCTCCAAATCGAAATTGTATTTTTGATTGAGAAGTCTTTTTAGCCCAAAATTGTATTGTGTGACTAGAAACAATTCAATTTTATCATCATCAACTAAAGCGATTTTATTTTTGAGTTTAATTCAGTTTACCCTAAACGAATTTTTTCTCTTGATATTCAAATTGCAGCAGTGTTGAATGGGTTAGTATTGCTTTATGAAATTCGTATATTGCCGTAGCTGTCATCTCTGAGACCATAAACACTGTAATTATTAACCTGATTTCACCAAAAACAAGTTTATCTTCAATAGTGAAATTGTTTATCTTTAACAGTTTTCATTTGTGCTTGAAAATTATTTGATTCACCCTCAATACCCAAAACGACAAGTCGTACATATCATTGGCGTTTCCCTTTTAAGAAATGAAACTTTTTATTATTTCATTGAAACAAAAATTAATAATTTTTTTTTTCAGTTTTAAATACCAAAAACAAATGTTGGAATATGTAGTTGAATTGTAGTTGGTTTAATAAAAGAATCCAAAACGTGCTCATGGCGTTCTCATGCCAATCCAAAACCTTTTTACTGTAAAATAAAAACTTGAACACTAAAATCCCATATGCTCAACACTTAGAAAATAGTTTTAAGTTTTATTTTTTTTAATTTTTAATTTTTTGGGAAAGAATAGTCGTGTTTTTAAATTTAAAAATTATATTTAAAAGTTTTAAATATTTTATTTTAACATATTAAAATTTAATTTTAATTTTAAATTAAATTATAATTTAAATTAAAATTAAAATATAACTTTAAATTTATAATAAATTTATATTTTAATTGAAATTAAATATAATTTAAGTTTTATGTTTATATAAATAAACAGATTATTCAATTTACATATAACTTCTTTATTATATATAATAAGAAGTACATGTGGTATAGTGGTAAGGGTGTTGGGATAATGTGTGGTCCAAGGTTCAATTCTCATCGATTTGATCCTTCTCGGCGCTTGATAGAGCCTAGGATTTGGATTTACGCTGAATCCTTCACTCATCCACACAATTCTATACAAAAAATATAGACATCCTATGCTCTCCAAATTCAATTGGTGAGCTCATATTTGTCCAAATAACCCTCCCTCTCTAACATCTGCCCCTTTGAGAAAAGTATGGACATCCTATGCTCTCAAAATTGAAAACTAATTGATAGCACAAGATGAGAAGCACCTTACAACTAAGCCTTAAGGTGTTATGCAAGTGGAGACCACCTATGCAAAAATCCAAGTGGAGCGAGCCCACTATGGGCATCTATGGTTTTTTTAATTATTAAAATAAAGTAAAATATAAAAATAAAGGAAAAAAGAAACCATCATTAAATTAGAATTGTGGTTATCTCTTTGTCTAGATATTAAATTGTAGTGGAGATTTTACTGCGCATGAAACTTGGCATAAAATCTAGATATTACCATGCTTTCATGCCTTTAATGATTTATAAAAGCAGAACTGTTGTTATTTTTTACTTAAAAAAAACTGCAAATGAAATATGTAAATAATTGCACATACATACTATTCAGGTTTTTTTCTTTACAGAAATTGTTTGAAAATAAGGAAAACACAAACAACAAAGAAGATCTTACCTTTCCAGCTGTAAATGAACTCTTCCAAGGATCTCACCCAAAAAAAGTTAAATTTGTCCCCGTGACTCTCAAAACCATGGACGCTTCTTGATCTCTTCCAAGGATCTCACCTAAAAAAAGTTAAATTTGTCCCCGTGACTCTCAAAACCACGGACGCTTCTTGATCTCTTCCAAGGATCTCACCAAAAAAAAGTTAAATTTGTCCCCGTGACTCTCAAAACCATGGACGCTTCTTGATCTTTGAAATCATGGATGGGCCTCATGATCATGATAGGCAATTAAAGATGGAAGGGCCACCCTGAACAGACATGACCTGATGTGGGATTTATTCAGTCAGCAGCAGAATTTATATTTGTTTTTATGCTTCATACATACAAGCTGCTGGTGATTTTGATACAAGCTGCTAGTTCATTCTGATTCAAGTTTTACTTTCTTTTATTAATAATTGCTATCGATGATCTTGTCTGTGTACGACGCTTACATGGACAAAGGGAGCGCACTTATGATAATTCCCTAGGGCTGCTAGTTTCATACACACAGAGTAGTTCCCAGTGCTTATGACACAACCTTCAAAATAGCGGTTTGGAGGATAGAAAAAACTGTTTGGAGGAGCGAGAAGGAAAATTGGAGAGAATTATTATTATTATTATAAATATATATATAGTTTATGTAGAAATTTGATTTGAATCTTAACTTAAGATTTATTTTGTTATTTTCTTTACTTTTGATTCAAAATGGAGGTGGATTTCCAAAGATCCTAAATCCTAGTTAGGTGAGGATTTTTATTGTTAGTTTTTAAGACCTATGTCTTCCCATCAGTAGATATTGAAAATAACACAGCCACTTAACTTGTGGCTGGTGAACATTGATAAACTATAAGTTAAAGAGCTTATACATGCCTTAGCTACTAGCTATCACATGTAAAGTGATATATATATATATATATATATATATATATATATATATAAAAGATGACAATAAAATAAATCTAAATCTTGACAATACACTTGTATCATCTTCATACAATCTATTAATACAAACCTTCTTGTTCACCCCCAAATTGTAAGAGATAAACATCCATAATTTTTTTAATAATATATAGAAACAAAATAAATTATTATAAATATACTTTTGAGATACTTTTCTTTTAATTAATCCTTTTATTATATTAACATACTCCAAATCAAAATTATATTATTTACATATAATTAATATCTACTTTATATCAATATAAAATTATTTGAAACCAAAATATATTAAAATAAAAAATAAATTATATTATGTTATATGACAATATGTCTCCTAAATTATAAGGTATCTTCTTACTATAAACAAACACACTCAAACACCCTCAAAAGCACATTAAAAAAAATGTAAATATTAATATGAAACTAAATCCAGATGCAAAAACAAAAAGAAGAAAAATTGATTTATTTGACCCACAGAGAAGTAACAAAAATTCCTAGTGTTTTGCTGTATCATGAATCATTTATGCTGTGAAACAAACCATTCATAAAAATGTACATGTTATGGATATGAAAACTCTTTTTCTTGGTTAATAACCCTAATTTTTTTAATTTCAGCTTTCACTCTTAAGATTCTTTGAGGCATTCTCTCACACTTGAGAATGACATCTTTGAAAACTTTTGACAATGCAGATTTTGATAAACAGATGATCAGTGTTCTTTTGAATAGAACGGAGTTTGAGAACTTCAGTGAAACTTCGTTTATCTTCCTCAAAAACCAACTCTGTCAACAAAGATTTATTTTTCTCAATAATGACTACAGGCTCAAGGAATACATAGTCTCCGTTCAAAAATCTCTTATACAGTTCAACGAGTTCACAATGGTCTTCATGAAACAAAGCAATTTACAACATTGAAATCTACATGTTAAAGACTAAAGTTTACAAGAATCGAGCTTGAGACATACCTTGTTCTCCAATATTGCTATTTACTCTCATCTGTTTCTTCCCTTTATCATATTTTATTGATTTTTCCATTCTCTCTGATCGTTTCAGAAGTTTTCAATTGCAGTTTTGTTCTTCACCTTCCTTCAATTTTGTTATATTTTTATGTTAGTGTATTCTTTTTCTAACTTCATCTCATTTAGTATAGTAGATATAATTTGTTTTTCATAGCAGGTAGAGTAACGCAGTGTTTTTCAAAAAATGGTTATTAGTTGAATCAATTTTAAATTTTACATGAAAACCTAACAATCAAAATCCATCTTAAATTTGAAAGTTAATAATTTAATTTTAGTTTTTAAGGCTTTTGCAATCAAAGTTTTAGGATCAGAAGGTATTTTAAATCTACGTTTAGGATCAATCTTTTGTTGTCCATCATCCAGAAAGAAAGATAAAGATGAGATGAAGAATTTATGACCAATCTATTGTGTTCCATCATTCAGAAAGAAGATAAAGATGACATAAAGAATTTAGAATGTGTAAATCTCATTTCATTTTTATCTCTCTTTCCTGACTCTTTCCTGACTCGTCTAACACTTCGATTTAGAAAACTAATGCTCTGGGAAAACATTCTTTATCAATAATTTTATTATCAATTATACATTTATACAATTGTATTTGAAAATAATATTGTCATGATTTAACAAATTAAACTAAACAAATTCTTGAAAAGCTTAGATCTCACACCAAATTAAACTAATCCTTCTAAATTAAAAGCTTAGATCTCACACCAAATTAAGCTAATCCTTCAAACTTAAAAGCTTAGATCTCACACCAAATATCTTGAGTAAAGATTCCAAATTCCAAAGCTTAGATCTCACACCAAATTAAACTAATCCTTCAAACATAAAAGTTTAGATCTCACACCAATTTAAACTAATTCTTCAAACTTAAAAGTTTAGATCTCACACCAGATATCTTGAGGAAAGAATCCAAATTCAAAGTGCAGAGATTCATAACTGACTATGGATCACTAAACAAAAAAGCCTTTATTGCAACAATATATTAACAGCATGATCGGCGCTATACACTTGTTGAATCATGATCTCTCTCGCCTTTGTTGTCAACTAATTTTCATTTTAGGTGAGGTTGAAACAGCTTAGAGATCTAGATCTAGCATCATTATGCTGAATATGGATCTGTGTATGGATCTCGATCATCTGTCCTGGACCAGCCAGCTGCTTCTTCTGCTCGATCTGGACCTGTAACTGGTGCTTCTACAGGTGTTAGAGAAACTAATAATTACTCTCCTTTTTGGTCGTGTAAATTCGTTCCTCAAAGCTTTGTGAGAGCTGATGATCTCCAAGATGATTCCTCCAACATAAATGGATGGGAAATGAATCTTGGTAGAGTTGATGATCTCCAAGATGATGATTCCTTCCGCATAATTTATGTTTCACTCCTTTTTGAATGCTTCCCATGACTTTTATTTATAGCTAGATTGGTGATCAGAAGACAAACTAGTTCCAAAGTAAATGCTTTGAATTCATTAGTGGAGAAAGAATCCAAATTCAAGGTGAGATTCATAACTGACTATGGATTATCAAACAAAAAGCCTTTAATGCAACAATGAACAGTATAACAAAATACAAACCAAGTAATACTGCATCAATTAAATACAATAAGTAACCCATGAGAAATGAAGTCTGGCCCTCTGCCTTGGATAATCAAGGCCTTTAGCAAATGGCCATGGGATTATCACACCCATGAAACAGTACAAACTCTCTACACAGCAATCCTTTTACTTTCATGGGGTTTCAAGTTCTGAACGGAACTACAGCTTCGGCTCCGTGGAAACCGAAGATCTTCATCCACACTCTTCTTGAAAGATCCAGAGAAATAACAAGGGCTCTCTTCGTCAATTCTCCCCACACCAATCTGTTGACGACGACGACGATGATCGGTGGAAGTGCTGAAACTCCTGGGCAACGGTTGATGCAGGGACAACTTTGTTGTTGTTGCTCTACCCTTCTGAGACGCGGCTCTGATGAGCTCTCTGTAATCGTCATCGTGGTCCCTGAGAGAAGATGAATTGAAGGCGAAGTTCTGTGGGAGAGCAATGGTCGCCCCAGGCGCCCCCGCAACGCCAACGTAGCTTCCCATCCCTGCGCACTGGGTCATGCCACGGATATAATAATCTCGGGCTCTGGCCAGATAGGGGATCGGAGAAATAGCTCTAATGCATTTATAAAAAGCTTCCAGCGGCCGCCTCCTGCTTTTTGTATCCATTTTTCCATCTAACTGTTGTGAATCCACAGGTTCCATGATATAGCACCCTCTCAGATTAACAGAAGAAGCCTCCAAAGCAACTTTGAATCCACAGGTTCCTTGATATAGCACCCTCTCAGAATAAGATAAAAAACCTCCAGAGCAACTGTGAATCCACAGATTCCTTGAAATGGCACCTTGAGAAGACTCTAAGGGTTCTGATCATGAAAGGGAATTTAAGATGGAGGGATTCTGATCATGAGAGGGCATTAAAGATGGAGGGGCCATCGTGAACTACCATGATGACCCTCCACCTGACGTGGGGTTTCTTTTGTCAACGACATAATGCATATGGTGTATGATAGCTGGACCCTCGTTTTTGGCAAACGTTAAATACCAAAAAGACCTGCATAAATATTGATGGAACTTTATTGTTTTCCATGATTGAAATGTTATATATATAGATTCTATGTCATGTATTTATGGAAAATCTGAATGGTGTTTATGGTTCCCATAACATGATTTTAACACAAGGTTAGTGAATTTTGCTCATAAATCTGTATGGAAATCTTTTCCTTAAATTAAAAAAGAATTCTCATGTGCGTTAGGGTTGAGGAGAAATTGTCATTTACCTTATCAATTGTGGGTTGAGGAGAAATGTCATTTACCTTATCAATTGTGTGTGGCATCCTTTGCTCAACTTAGTTTTGGTTTTGATTTAAATGCGCTCTGCTTCTTTAGATGACGAAAACTTAACATGGGATTGTTGGAAGGTAGGGTTAACATGTAGTATAAGGAAATTAGTTTGTTGTAGGGTGGTTGTTTTTAGGTGTTATGGTAACTTAGTTTGTTGTAGGGTGGCTTTTTGGGTGTTATGGCAACTTTTTAATGAAGTATGGTGGGGTAATGGTAAGGATGGTGTTTATGTTTGTAAAATTGCATCGGGAAGTTTTGCTCATTGTTTTCATTTGTAGAGGTTAAGCATAAACCATATAGAGTGTATTGTACATTTGAGGAGCTCAATGTTATGGATGTTAAGCACAAACCAAATTTGACTTCATTATAATAAGGGTGCAATATACATAACCAAACTTCTCCCTCAAATAATTGTTAATCTTAAATGCAATTATTGTAGTTTTTCTAATTGATAACCTTCATTTCATCATGTTCTGTAATTATATGGATTGGGCCGTAACAATGTAATTGATATGGTAGCCCACTTAGAAAATTCGACAAAAATGAAACACCAAAGACAAAACCTTGTACATTATCATCCAAAATGTAGTCTAAAATCAAGCAACGATTGAGATCGGGGATAGTCGCTATTAAGCACAATAGCAACAATGTAAAGATGATGAAGTTGCTCTTGTTGTTTGGTAGAGCAAAGTTGACACACTAAGGAAAAACCAAGTTGAGCATTATCAAAAGTTGTAAAAAAATAAGAGTGAGGAGATAAAGGTAAGAGTGAGGTCGAGAATGATCAACATTTATTTATCCTCCACAATTATGCATTGTTATCACCCTAATTTATCTCCTATGTGACATTCAAGTGAGCATAGTAATAAAACTCACAAATTTTTTATAACTCATACAACATAGTCAATTGTGAGTTACATAGGTCATTTATGGGTTATCAAGCAAGGTGAAACATCAACTTGGACCAATCTCATGATTAACTTAGGTAATCTATTAACACTCTGAAAACATCACATGAAAAAAGTATTGATAGTTGTATGCCCCCCTTCATAAATAAAAAGAGTTTTCTTCTTACATAGCATAAATCCTTGAGAACAAAGCCAAGAAGAAAGGAATTGGTGTATTGGCTCACTAGACCTCTCATCGCTACTATCAATATTCAATTTTCCATCCTATTATCATGTGCCTCTTAATTAGCATTCATGGTGGTTGGTAATGGGTGGTGGTTCTAAAGAAAGGTATAAAATAAAAGGGCTTGCCCATGAAATTGAAAAGGAGAAAAGGCCATAGTTTGTAGACTTTCAAGGAGAGAAAGGTGAGAGTAATGTCAAGAATGCTCAACATTTATTTTTTCTCCACAATTATACATTATGCTCAGTGTTATCTCCGTGATTTTTCTCCTATGTGACATTCGAGTGAGCATAGTGAACATAGTCGAAACAATAAAAATTATCTATAACTCATTCAACACAATCAACTACAAGTTCTAAAGGTCATTTATGGGCTGTCAAGCAAGGTCTTACATCAAGGACCATTCTCATGATTCATGTAGGTGATCTCTTGACACTTGAATGACATCACATGGAAAAATATTAATATATGTGTTTCCCTTCCATAGATAAAAAGAGTATGTTTTGTAGTGCATAAATTCTCAAGAATACATCCAAGCAACAAGGCATTGGTGTATCGGCTCACTAGATGTCTCCTCACCGCCATCAACATTTGGCTTGCCATCCTGCTATATGTAACCTCTTAATTGGAATTCATGGTGGTTGGTAATGGTTGGTGGTTCTAAAGTAACATGAAGGGAATTCTAGAACCTAATGTGAGGAATCATAAGTAATATGAAGGATATGATAAAATCCAATGTGAATAATAATAAAGTAACCATGGAAGAGGGGTGGACGGAGCGAGCGGTGGGTGCACGAGGAGAGAAAACAAATAAACCAAGAGAGGAATATTTAGAGGCAAATGTGAAGGGAAGAGTCAAAGTACAAAGTTTTAACCCATCCCTTTATCCTTTCTCTCACTCACAAGAATATCCATCCCATATCATGGCTCCACCCTATTCCACCTTCTATACATCTCTACAAGGGTGTACTTTAAAATTTTGAGATGGAATGATTCATATAAGCCATATATTATTTTTCTAGTATGATAGTATCATATATAATAATACCATATCTTGTACCATTGATATAGTCAAAGCATATCACACCCATTACAACAATGTATAATACATGAGTATCTATGACAATGTGTTGTGTTATTGTTGCATGAAACACAATTTTGGATGAGAAATCAAGAAAGCATACATCCTCCTTGTAACAAATGCTTTATGTTCAAAGTGTTGGATAATACACTACAATGAAGAAGAAAACGAGTCACCCTTCAAGATGTTGATAAGTACCTATTGTTGTGATATATCATCTAGCTTAGATTTGACATGTTATTTAGAATTATTTTTTATCAAATTATTTGAGTTAGGTGGGTTTGATAAGGCCTTCATATCCTCAAATCACAACCTTTTAGTTCCCAATTATTTAGGCTTGTTTAGAATATGCATATGCTAATAGTGCCTTAAGAGTTTTATATTATAGAGTGATAATTTGGGTTTTCTTCACTAAAGAGCTGAAAAGGATGAACATACTCAACGACATATCTAGGAATATAAACTTACTTTTCTTTCCTTCATCCCCTCTACACCTTTTTTCTATATGCAACATCCTTCTTTCCATCATTTTTATCCCATACCTAATTGACTCCATCCTCCCTAAAACCCATGTCTTCTCTTAAAATTTCAAGCTAATCTGTACACTCAATTTTTTGTCGCATATGTTTCAAGAATGAACAAAATTTCAAGGACAATATTGCATTATCAGTTAATGTATTTCAATGCAATAATCTCACATACTTAGGTAAAATGCCAAGATAGGAAGAGATTCATTAAATCCATAAAACCCCATATTTTGATTATATTTGAAATAAACAAAATCAAAGGCCCAAAATTCCAACATATGATCCCATGAGTATATTAAAAGCTTTAAATAAATACCCACATATATGCATTGTGAAAAAATATAATAAATTTTCTTGCAAACTAGAGATTCATGCCATTAAGAGTCTATGGTCTATCGTTTTTCATCACCCATCTATTAACACACTTTTATAATAATCTATACAACAAGACCCACAACTTGCATTGAAACTAAATTAAAAGTCTTCAATAATTAAGCACATGCGAAAAACATAAATGACTATAAATTCTTGGTTCTAAACATAAGTATCTTTGCATCTAAAAACATCTTATAATCAACAAAACCATCTCCAAAGTTTTCAACAACACCCATATAAGCAAGATATACATATTATAAAAAAAATCGTCCAATTCATAGAGCACTTACTTATTGGTTCACTATCTCCTTTGCAAGGAATGCTTACTTTGAACCATGATGTGCTTCATGGTTAATCTTGGCAATAAAATGCTCTATACTCATCGTTGATTCATATAATCCTTGTTAGCATATTTGATTTTGTTGGGATTGATAAGACCTTCATATCTCCAAATCAAAACTTTTTAGTTAATTCCCCATGATTCATGCATGCCTAGAACACATATATGCTAATAGTGTCATAAGAGAGTTAAATTATGGAGTAGAGACTAGCTTTGCACCACTAAAGAGCTAAGGAGAATGACCATACTCAATAAAATATCTATTAATAGGGACTTATTTGTTCTTCATTCATCATTCTTATCTTCACCATCACCTTTGGATTCATCATTGATGTTCTTATATTTTACCCTTCTTCCTTTTTGTTTTCTCCACCATCCTTCTTCCCCCACCACCATCATCCTTATCCTCACCACCACCATCTTCAACCCCTCTTCCCCAACTTCTTTCTTTCTCCCATAATTTTTATCCCCTTCCTATTTGTCATCATTTATCTTCAAAGCTTAGGTTAATACACTACAATGATTTTTCAGGGCATATGTTACACGAATGAGGGTAATTCCATGGATGGCATTGGGTTGTTGGCTAACAATGTATTATAATGCAATAATCTCACATACTATGATAAAATTTTAAATGAGAAAAGATTTGTTAAATTGGTAAACCCCCACAACCAAATAAATCTAAAATAAACAAAATCAAAAGTAAAAAAACAAACATATAATCCCATACATATATTAAAAACATGAAATAACTTACCCTTAGAAAAAATAACCTCACTTACAAACTATAGATTTCGACCCTTAAAACTCTATAGCATAGCATATCCACGGGGGCTTCACTTATTGGCCAATATCCTATCACGTTAGTTCATATTGTGGGTTTTAAAATTATCAAAAATTGAACCAATATATTGCAGGTATTGGGGGGATGAGGGGTTTAAGGTGGGAGTGGGTAGGGTGGTTTATAAGGATTGAGGTATAAAAAGGGGTGGGGAGGAGGTTTTAAGTATTGGGAGGAGGTTTCAACAAAAAGAGTTTGGGTCAATATCTCTTGAAATTAAGGGTATTCTTTAATATCCCATGATCGCATGTTTTATGTGAGAGGTTCACTGAATGAAGTCCCCGTGAGCATATCTTACTGCCCATCTATTAACACACATGTACAAGAATAATACGACTTAAAAGCATTTAATAATCAAATATCAATGAAAAAAACACAAATTACAACAAAAAAGAATATAATTCCTTGTTACCAAATATACACATCTATGCATTTCACACTGTCATTTAATCAACAAAAATATCTCCAATAAAAGGCACCCATGTGTCCATTATATACACATGATAAGAACTTCATCCATTCATGGATCATTAAGTCACCCATGTATCCATTATATGCATATGATAAGAACTTCATCATTAAGCCACCCATGTATCCATTATATGCATATGATAAGAACTTCATCCATTAATGGATCATTTACTTGATGGTTCACCATCTCCTCTACAAAGTTTTTTTTTTCATGATTAATATTCCTGTTCAATTCTTCATCGAACATGGTAGCATCATTCTCAACCGATATTAAATTACTTATTGAAGAAGAATACATCTTAGATGTGTTATTAGGAGGTTCGCTTGAAGAAGACTCGTGAGGAGATGAATCGGTAACCACACTAATTTTTATTGTGTGTGTGTTTTACTTTGTTCTTGTTATGACTTTCATGTAGAAATCTCCAATTGGGGGGAAGCCATATACTTGGGCTTGAGAATCCCCACAGTGGTTGTTATAATCAAGATTATAAGATTGGATATCAAGAAGAACGAGATTCAATTATGGTTGTATGTTTTCAATAATATGAGCTTTGAAGATAAAAGATTGACATGCTTACGTGTACTTAGGATGGAAGTGATTAATTGTGGTTTTCAATGACGTGCTAAAAAATATTTCATTAATTTTTAATAATTTTTTAAATAAAAAATTTGCTAATTATATTAATTTTATAAAAAAATCATAAACATAAATAATTTTTAAAAATCATAAACATAAATACATTTTTAATAAGCCATTTTTAAGAGTCTAAATAAAGCCATCAATTAATTTCCAAGATTATGTGCATAAAAGGTGATTGGTGTGAGCCCATATGAAAAAAGCCTCATCCATATTAAATAAAAAACACCACTCATCCATATTAAATAAAAAATACCACCCATTAATAAAGGAATGCCATGGGTACCCATATATACAAAAAGCATCCATATATACAATAAGCATCAAAATAAAACCAAATGTTCGATAAAAAAAACCATGTAAAAATATCATCAATTTATTTTGAAAACCATGAAAATTATCTTCGAAATCGCATGTGTGGCTTCAACTAAATTTCCCCATAGATGCTTGAATTTTTTTTTTCTATTGTATTAGGGATTTCTATTTAAAAACATACCTCAAGCTCTATATATTTTTTTTGTCTATTGGATTAGGGTTTTTTATTTAAAAACATACCTCAAGCTCTATGGTTCCATGAGTACTCTATTGGTATATCATTTTCACAATTGATTTGATATTATATTTTTTATTTAATTTATTTTAAAACTTCTATTGTAATGCTTTTTTCACCATTTCAAGAACCTTATATCAATAGCATAAAAAGTATTTAACCAAAATACTATAAAAAAAATGTGTAGAATTTTTGTAGATATTTTTTCTTTAAAATATATTTTTATTTTTTCCTAAACTTATTTGTCAATGAAAGTTTGACACATTAATGACACTAATATTTCATTAAAAGTGTTACCATCTTCATGGTCACCTAATAATAATAATAATAATAATAATAATAATAATAATAATAATCACTATTATTAATGATAATACTAAATTAGTAATTATTATAAAAAACAATATTAATTTCTAGTAATACTTATAATAATAATGAATAATAATTTTTAATAACAATTATAATAATTATGCTCAAAGGGGTTGGATCTATTGGTGAAGATCCATGAGCGGGCAAGGTTCAATTCTCATGAGGGCCTAGCTTGAAGCCGTGGGGTCACCTTGAGGTAGTGGATGAACAAGTGGTTGCACCTAGAGAGATTATAATAAATTATCTCGTGACCTGTGCACACATAAGTAGATCAAATCTCACCTCCATGTCCTTCAAAATTTTGAAACCCCCAGATGGCGTGAGAAGGGACAAGTGTCTTGTCATTTTGCATACTTGGTAGGTGTCGTAGGTTGATGAGGAACATGTTTGGATGAAAGGTCGTGACGATAACTCTAATTAAACTCAAGTGTGATGAAATCCAACTAGTCACATGTCGACTCAATTTTAAATTGTCTAGATCGTAAAATACATTTATATAACTATACATCGAATTGTTGAATATCAAGATACATGTTTTTTTAGGTGAAAAATATACATAAAATTTCAATTTCAATTTCCATTCACACATACTCACATTTTAAATAAATATTTTCATAAGTAGTTACTAGACAACTAAATCTTTGTGTATTAGTTAGTTTTGCCTTGATTTGATATACAGGAGAGACATATATAATATATTCACAACATAATCACTGCATGTGGATTACGAATGAGTATTTTACTTCATAATTAATTAATGAATGCATTTTTTCCTATTTGTAGGATGTATAGTTTATAACATGAAATAGTTGGCACTTAGACAATTATGTTTGGGTAAATAACTATTTTACTTCATAATTAATTAATTGATGCATTTTTTGCATATTTGTAGTATTTATGTGTTAATATTTTACAACATTTACAACATTATTCCAAATTGGAATAGTTGGTCCCTCGACAATTATAATGGAGGCAAACATTTCTTCAAATTTAGGACCCTAAAACGGGATTGCACTTGAAGGAATTTGATCCTTTTTGGTGCTTCATAGAGACAAAGTTAAGATAAATTTATGCTAGTGAATAAAACAATGTTTTCTACAAAGTTTTAATTTTTGTCATAATCAATAATTGTGAGAAGGGGAATAAGTTTTTTTTTCCCGACTTTTTTGGGCAAGCCTTATATCCTCAAGACAACATTGTGTTATTTTGGATGCTTAAGTTGATACCTTCTTAATTGTGAGTCCATTTGGTTGATTCGATTTCCTTTGTGGAAGATCAACCATTACACGAGATTGTATTATATGTATTTTCTTAATAATAGAAAGGTCCCATAATAACTTACTATAAGGAAAACAATAATAATAATTATAATAATAGTTATTGTTTTTGACGTAGCCTATTTATTCTATGTTTTGGGTTTTCTATTAGGTTTTGGTTGGATTCAAATAAATTTGTTTTGGTAAAATCTAAATTTGAAGAAGTTTAAATTATTTTTTTGAATGTATAAATGGATTCAACACCCTTAAATATCTTTAAGGCATTTAAATTATGCAATTTTCACAACAAAAAATATGACTCTAATTTTTTCTTTTTAAACTCCAACTAAAACCCAAACAAAATAATATAGAAAATATATTAAAAAGTAAATAAATGTAGAATATTTAAACTACTCTATTAAGTTTTCATTATAATAATTACTTTAATGATAAAGTCAATTTTATTATAACACTACCTACAAAATGAAATGATGCTTGATATAGGTTTGTGAATTAACACATATCATTGATTCGCCGAGGAAAAGACCCTCTATTGTACACATATCATATGATGCGCAATTATCCCATAGGTGTCTTTGAGGCCTTATAGTAAATATAATAAAATTGATAACGTTTCCACTATATTTATTGGTGGAAAATTTGATCCTATCAGAATGCATAAGCTATGTTGAGACAACGTAACATGGTGTGATATTGACATGATAGTGACTCATAATTCGTCTTAGCATTGAAAAAGGAGATGCTAACACAAAACCTTTTTATTACAGCAATGGAGAAAAACAATGTGATTATGATGCAATGTAGATGTGTATACTATGTACATGCCATCCTTATGTTGAAACAATTGATACACGTCCAATGCAAAATAGATTCCACGCTTGAAAAAAATAGATGAAAAAATAAATTGGTTCCCCCCTAATTTCATTTTTACATTAGAGTTTTAGGTATATCTTCTTGAACTTGAAAGTGATTTTTTTTTGGGGTTAATGAAAGCATACTATATATATATTTGTGAGGGAACTCAACAAGTAAGTTATAGACATTTGTGAGGCATTATTGAATAAAAGTTATTTTTTTAAATATTTTTTATTTGTATATTTAAAACAAAATGGGATTTGGGATTTGAAGATGTGAAATATGATCTAGATTTTGAAGATATAGATTTGAGTTTTCGATGAAAAATGGAATTTAGGTTTTGGAGATAAGATTAAAAATAAAAGTTTAGGGTCTTCCGTTCCTCTCTTCTTCTCTCTCTTCTCCTACCTTTTATCTCTTCCTTTCCCTCCTATCTTCTCTCTCTCTCTTCCTCTCCTTATCTCCCTCTTTTCCTACCTTTCCTTCTTTCTCTCCTTCCACTCCCTCTCCCTTCTCCACATCCCCCTTCTACTCCTCGTTTTATCCCCCTCCTCTCCCTCTCCCTCTCCCTCTCCCTCTTATTCTTCTTCTAACTATCTCTCTTCCTTAGGTTCTTCCTTTTCAGTTTTCTCTTATCCTTGTTTCCTCTCCTCCCCTCCATCCTTCTATCTCTCCATCTTTTTATTTTTAATATTCCCTCATTTTTATTTTTTTTCTCCATCTACCTACTCCCACTCTTCCTTTTCTCTTCCTCTCCTAAAATTATGACTATGGAAAGGTGTTGCACATAGTATATTAAGGATTCATTTTAAAAGTGTGGATTTTACTATTTTTTTTATAAACATTTAGTTTATTTTTGTTACAACAATGTAATCTAATGATCAAGCAAATTATTTGAGATTGAGTTCCAATAATAAATTGAATAAAAAAATAAGGATGTTGAATCATGAATACTTATGACCCATCATTTGATGGTTATAACATAATTAATAAATGTTTTTTTATTTATAGAAAAGGACCATACTAATCTTAAAAGGAATTTTATACATAGCCCATTAACCTCCAATTCAAAGTAGTGATATTGATGATGGTTGTTATTATGGATCCACCTTGGCAATCCACATGTCGAATACCAATATAGCTACAGATTAGTGTTGTGAGGAAATATGAATGCAATTCTAAAGAACAAGGATTAGATCATCCAATGACTTGGTGAGGGTCATTTACAAAGGTACACATGAATAATTACACATTTCTCTAAGATCTATTCATCACGTTTCAAGACTTGAAGCTAAGGGAAGGGGGAAGGGGATTACTCTTATAGTGTGGTTGTCCGATGAGATTTTGATCCTTTTTTTCTTGCTATTCCTAATGCTCCTCGAATCACCGAAACACAATAAAAAACATACCCTTCTCATTCCACAAAACATGAAACTAATCAAATGCATTGAAATCAAGATCCTATTCATTACCATAATAATGACAAATCAAATTTGGGGAAAATTGAATTCATTTGTATTGAATAAATAGGAAATAAAATACTTACAACCTTATCACTTGTAATGTCATCCTCCTCTAGTATCTAAGTTCTCTCTTCTTCACCCTTATCCTTTAATAAGAAAATCCTTCTGTTATCACTCCAGAGAACTCCTCTAGGTTGTAGCTCGAGGATGCCTAGTAACTTATAATGTTTTTAGGGTTTTCTGATATGGATCAAGTCAGTTGACCTATATGACCTTTCCAATCTCAAGGCATGCATAAAACTCACTCATTTACAAGGCTTTTAGTTGTAATTGCTCAAAAGTTCGACAATAAGGTGCAGGGATGGAGAACTCACCAGGATGGCAGACTTACATACAAAACACATGCATATAAATGGCTAAATCCTGATGAGGATGGTATTTATAAATCAAATAGCACTAATAAACCAATAGGATGACAACTATCAGCTTTTTAATCAATCTGAAAATGACCTAAATACACATTCAGGCTTAAATACAGTAAAGAAAGAGATGATGGCTGAACAGATCACAACAGAAGAGCTTATATCATGAATAAGTAAAATGAGAAGCTTGAAAGCATTATCAGCTCATAAATCCTCGAAGTTGAACCTTTTTTATAAAATCGGTCTCAGGCTTTATAGCCTTCTACAAAAAATACAGATCTTGAAACTTCGATATGTTTTCACAAAAAATAATTAGAAGTGATAGTTTTTTCAAATTAGGGTTTAAAACCATAGCTAACTATTTGTCTATCTATTTCGAAGATCTAGTTCACTGAGCGAATACTAAATAACTGTAGTAGTCGCTAATAATCACCACTGCTGGTTCAATGTAAAATTGTTGCCAAAAGCCAGTGTTTCGGTGGTTAACTGACGTGACCTTTCTTGTTTAATCCGCTAGAATTTTCTACCTTGTCATTGCGGTCGTCGATCGAAAGCTCTGACCTATAACCCGTCGGCACCCCAAGCCTCAATGCTGCCGTAGTGTCAGTGCCTCAAATGACTAACGTCACGACGGTTTATGCATTGGTGATCCTCTGTCCTCTAGCCCATTGACACTCCAAGCCTGAATGTATCGGCGCTCTCCATCACTAGCTTGTCGGTGATCGAAATCTGTAATAACTAATGCATTGGAACCTCTTATCTGAATGCTGCCGCAATGTCGGAGCTTTAGACCACTAGCTTCGCGATTGAAAATTGAAAGCTCTAGCCACTATCCCATTGGCACCTTAGACCTAAATGTTGCCGTAGTGTCGGCGTCTCAAATCACTAGTGTCGCGACGGTTTCTACATCAGCGATCAGAAGCTCTTTTCTCTAGCCCATCGGCACTCCAAGCCTGAATTTATCAATGCTTTCCATCACTAGCTTGTCGACGATCGGAAGCTATAATAACTAACGTGTCAGAATTTCTTATCTGAACGTTGTAATGTTGTCACTTTAAACCACTACTTGTCCGCGATCAGAACCTATCACCACTAATGCATCGGAACTTTAGAATGGAATGTTGCCACAATGTTGGAGCTTTAAAACACTACCTTCGCGATCGACGATCAGAAGCTGAAGCCACTAACGATCGAAATTTTAAATCTAAGCGCTGCCGTAGTGTTGATGGTCCAAATCACTAATTTCTAAGCATCGGTGATCGGAAAGACTAACCACTAATCTGTTAGCAATCAGATGCTCTAGCAACTAAAACTCTTTGTCAGCGATTAGAACTCCAAAACACTAACCATTGGAACCTTAAACCACTAGCTTCGTGATCGGAACTTCAAGCCAAAAAATTATCGGGTCTTTAAAACACTAGATTCTCCGTAGTGGCGGCATCGTAGCAGATTGAAACTCTAAAATGTTGGAATAATAGAGGACTACACCTCTGATTGCTATTTAGAAAGGTTCCGATGGCAGCAAAAAATTTAGCAATATGTCTAACCTCCGAAAGGGTTTTCCACCTATTGTTTATCTTCCAACTTTCAGTGGCTAATGAGATGTTCTGATCCTTTCCCAAGCCACCGAAAGCTACAACTTGTGAAAATTTTACCCAAATAAAAAATAGAGGCTTTCAAACTGTCAGTGATATTCATATCCTTCATTGCATGAGTTAAATTCTTCATACTATAAAAATAAATTATTTTGGGGGATAACATTTGGCTCCTACTTGGGGATGGGAACCTCCTAGTGAGGTCCCAAGAACCCCAGACCAAAATGCCTTTCAAAAAAAAAAGAATAATTTAAGCTATCTTCTAGTGTTCCATTGGGCATGGAGTCATTTGTCTTTTATAACTGATCCTCTACACCCTGCCTGTAGCCCGCTTTGCTTATTCATGAAAACAACTGAAAATGACCTAGCTGCTCATATTAAGAGCTTATTTTCCTATCTATTCCTACTCCTAATTCTAATCAGTAGAGGCTTCTTATCACATGACATCATGCTTCCAATGAAGCCATGTCAGAAGTTGCTCTGCTAAACTTATCCTTGATCTTGACCTGAAAAATAAATGAAACCCTAGCATGCAGCAATGTAGTTTCAAAGGGTGATGGAATGAGCCATCATCTGACAAAAATATTTTGATATCTATGCTACTTATAAGTTCCAAATAGTCAGCAACAGGGTCATAAAAACAACCAGGAAATACCTTTTTATGCAGTTGATCTTTTCCTTCACTGATGTCAATGTTGAATGTGGGCTGCTCAACCTTTGTTTGATAAAAATGGAAGCTCAACAGTTGATCTGAATCTTTCTGCTCCCCTTCACATAACCTGAATTCATCATGATGATAGGCTGGCTTATCATAGCTAACAATTTCCTCTTCCACAATAATATCTTTGTAGGATATACCAAAACTAAAAATATCTCTATTGGACTTTTGAGCAGTAGATTCGTAACAAGCATCTATCACAGCATGCACACATTTTTTATCATCTCTCTGTTGAAAAGAAGAACTAGATGAATGTAAACAATAATTCTTCACAAATTTTAACCTCTTCTTCCTCATCACTGTATTTGTTAAATATAGGAGCATCAAGATAAGATCCTAATGACAGAGATGAAGGCTCTTGTATAGGAGTATCAGCAATAAAATTTTGAAACAGATATGGAAAAATGTTACCTAGTTCCTTGTCATGATTTGAAGCAACATGTTCATAAGGAGAAGGAAGATCTTCCTGATGTTTTAGCTGGAGATTAGATAGTCCCTGGAAATCTTGTTCCTCTTGGTTACTTCAACTTTCCTTGATTTGCACAACTAGAAACTGTGAGCTAGCCTGATTGATTTCAATGATCATTTGACCAGCGGAAAGCTGATCATTTCCATGTGTAGTTAAAGAAATCAATTCCTCATATTCACCACAATCAGATTTAATGGTGGTAGGAAAACCTTCAACTCCTTTATAATTCATTTCTAGTTTATGTTTATGGGAAAGTACCTTATTGTGAAGATCATAAGAGATATGAGGTAGCTCTTGAGGGAGATATTCTTCCATATTTACCTTTTCATCTTGAGAATGAAAATTATATTCTTCACAACAATTTCAAATGCAAACTCATCTGAATAGTACCTTTTACAGTGCTCAGTGAAAATCTTTCAATGATGAAATGCTGGAAGGAGGTAAAGAAAAATACCACTGACGTGCATCACCATATAATGAATACATGAACATATTCATGTTGCTGATATAATATATCCATGCATTCGTGAAACTTGAGGAGGTGTTCTGCAGGATTGTCTTCTTCCTCCTCCTTGAAGATAGGTAAAAAATCTCCCCATTCGGACATATCAGGTACTGGATGTGGGAAACCAGGAACGTAAGAGAAATCAAGAGGTGCAAACCTCCAAGCCAAAAGAGCAGAAAATGATTTTGACATCTTAATATTGTGGAGTCACCACTGAATTCATCTTTCATGGAGTCTCCAGGGATGAGATCTTCACAAGCAACAGTGCTTGAAGATGCCCAAACCCTAAAATTTATGATGTATTTATAAATTCTTGAGATTGTATGTTTTAGCAGAAGAAACAATAGCAGAAATATTTCTTGAAATACCTGATGTAGCTTTTTGTGCAGCACTGCTGATCTGTCTTAGTAAATCCCTAGCTTTCCTCAAAATTTCTTCTGGATCTGAAACTGGTGTTGCTAGTGGCCCCCTTGGGTTTTCTCTGGTACTTGGTCTTCTTGAAGCCACCCTATATTAATGGAGTCACAAGATAGATGATTACAACCATAATCATGTCCAAGCTTTGTCTATCATCAAAGCATGGATCTATGTCGTCTCCCAGGGAAGCTAAACTTCAATCTCCTCTCCCCGGCAGTGGCGCCAATTTGTTATCACTCCAAGAAACTCCTCTAGGTTGTAGCTCGAGGATGCATGGTAAATTACAATGTTTTTAGGGTTTTTTAATATGGATCAATTCAGTTGACCTATATAACCTTTCCACTCTCAAGGCATGCATAAAACTCACTCATTTATAAGGCTTTTAGTTGTAATTGCTCAGAAGTTCGACAATAAGGTGTAGGGATGGAGAACTCACCAGGATGGCAGACTTACATACAAAACACATGCATATAAATGGCTAAATCCTGATGAGGATGGTATTTATAAATCAAATAGCACTAATAAACCAATAGAATGACAACTATCAACTTTTTTAATAATCTGAAACTGACCTAAATACACATTCAGGCATAAATACAGTAAAGAAAGACATCATGGCTGAACAGATCACAACAAAAGAGCTTATATCATGAATAAGTAAAATGAGAAGCTTGAAAGAATTATCGGCTCATAAATCCCTGAATTTGAACCTTTATGATAAAATCGGTCTCAGGCTTTATAGCCTTTGACAAAAAATACAGATCTTGAAACTTCGATCTGTTTTCACAAAAAATACTTAGAAGTGATAGTTTTTTCAGATTAGGGTTTAAAACCCTAGCTAACTATTTGTCTATCTATTTCGAATATCTAGTTCACTGAGTGAATACTAAATAACTGCAGTAGTCATTGATAATCACCACTACTGGTTCAGTGTAAAATTGCCACCAAAAGCCAGTGTTTTGGCGGTTAACTGATGTGACCTTTTTTTGTTTAATCCACTGCAATTTTCTACCTTGTTATCGTGGTTGCCGATCGAAAACTCTGAACTATAACTTGTCGGCACCCCAAGCCTCAATGCTACCACAGTGTCGGTGCCTCAAATGACTAACGTCGCGATGGTTTATGCATTGGTGATCCTCTGTCCTCTAGCCCATCAGCACTCCAAGCCTGAACATATCGGTACTCTCCATCACTAGCTTGTTGGTGATCGGAAGCTGTAATAAAAAATACATTGGAACCTCTTATCTGAACGCTGCCGCAGTGTCGGAGCTTTAGACCACTAGCTTCGCAATCGAAAATCAGAATCTCTAGCCACTATCCCATTGGCGCTTTAGACTTGAATGTTTCTGCAGTGTTAGTGTCTCAAATCACTAGCATCGTGACAGTTTCTACATCGATGACCGGAAGCTATTTTCTCTAGCCCATCGGCACTCCAAGCCTGAACGTATTGACGCTTTCCATCACTAGCTTGTCGGTGATCGAAAGCTATAATAACTAATGTGTTGAAACTTCTTATCTGAACGCTGTAATGTTGGTGCTTTAAACCACTACTTGTCAGCGATCGGAACCTATCACCACTAATGCATCGAAACTTTAGACCGAAACGTTGCCGCAGTGTCGGAGCTTTAAACCACTAGCTTTGCTATCGGTGATCGAAAGCTCAAGCCACTAACCATCGTAATTTTAAATCTGAGTGTTGCCGTAGTGTTGGCAGTCCAAATCACTAATTTCTAAGCATCGACGATTGGAAAGACTAACCACTAATATGTCGGCGATCAGACACTCTAGCCACTAAAACTCTTTGTCGGCGATCGGAACTCCAAAACGCTAACCATCGGAACCTTAAACCGCTAGCTTCACGATCGGAACTTCAAGCCACAAAATGATTGAGTCTTTAAAACACTAGATTCTCCGTAGTGGCGATGCTGTAGTGGACTGAAACTCCGAAACGTTGGCGTAATAGAGGACTACACCTCCGATCGCTGTTTAAAAAGGTTCTGATGGCAGTAATTTTTTTAGCAATATGTCTAACTACCGAAAGGGTTTTCCACCTGTTGTTTATCTTCCAACTTTCGGTGGCTAATGAGATGTTTTGATTCTCACCCAAGCCACCGAAAGCTACAACTTGTGAAATTTTTACCCAAATAAAAAACAGAGGCTTTCAAACTGTTAGTGATATTCATATCCTTCATTGCATGAGTTAAATTATTCATACTATAAAAATAAATTATTTTGGGGGATAACACCTTCGATGAATGAAGACTCGTGCCCTTTCTTTAGTGTTCCAAAATCTTTTCACTCTCCAAATTATCCTCTTAATCCTCTACCACAGATGCTTCTTTTATAGATTTGGATTTGGGTGGAAAAGGTAAGAATCTCTATGTGGGATGACAATCCAAATTAGTTGAAGTGATCATTCTTTTCATTGCACTTTTATCTCCATAGTTAATATTTTCATGTCTAATTAATGTTTTCACACATAAAATACTTTGATCTTGTGGTGACTTTTCCTAGCTTGTAATTAGCAACTTGAAGACCATGTTTTCCTCTTTTAGGGCCTCATAAGTAACCATTCACATATTTTTTTGAGGAAATTAGCAATTAGGCCATGAAATTGTGTTACTTTTAATGATTCAACTCCATCTTCAGCTAAGGGAAAATATAGTATACACTTCTAACCTTGGTCATTAAGGGTGTTAAATATTGTTATAATAGATGTCCCTAATGTGTGAGGTCATAAACGTAGTTGATGGAAAAATAAATCAATTGAATAGTCAGTAATCATGGTTGAATGGATACAAACGAGAACCATAGATGCAAGAGTCAATAAGCACCTACAAGTAAATCAAGGATAATCCCCAAATATATCACAACTTCCTAAGGAGAGTATGCCCATGGTCAATAGTAAAAAAGCATGGCCATGAAAAATATACAGTGGATCCATGTCAAAATTACTTCCTAGAATGTAAATATGCACTATGATAAATGCAATATATTAAGGTGTTCATGGTACTTTAATATGGTAGCTTAATCTTGTGAATCGTGGGAAATTAGCGTCGATTTGTGATACTACTGTTTGTCCCAACGTATTCAATCCAAACCTTTGATCATAATAAGATACCATTTGATCACTGGTCATTAAAGTATATTGTTGACAAATGTGAGGAAGTATAGTGATAATGGTAATGGGCCTAGTACAATCTAACAAATGTGAATAGATGATACATGGTAAAAAACTTGTAGAATTAAATGATTAGGGGTCATTGATGTATACCCACCGTTTGAGAGGATACTTGGTGTTAATATTTCATATCCTAAGATAGATAACATTAGTATTCAATTCAATTTCACAACAATAGAATATACATGATCACTGAAAGAAACACGATCACAAGATAGGAACCTGATTTATCCCGAGAATCCCTCTAGAGGAAGAAAACCCAACAAAAATTCCTCAATATAGATGATCAAAAGTACAAAGACAAATCCCAAACAAGTGCTCCTTCTCCTTCCGGATTTCTCTCTCTCTCTCTCTCTCTCTCTCTCTCTCTCTCTCCTATGTGTATTACACAAGTGAGCGTGTGTGTCCAAATGAGGAGCACATCACTCCTATTTATACTTTATCTTCCACTTGAACTTTTCCCTAACTAGGTTGGCCCCAACAAAATTAACTGGGCCGACTTACCTAGGAAGAATCAAAACAATATAATATTACTTTCTGGAGGGTTCTATTGACCTGGCTTACAATGAAGGTTTTGCGTCATGACTCTATGATGACCAAATACAATAACAACATCCCGACGGAGGAATAAAATGTCTTTGAATAAATTACAATAATAAAATACAATAGAATATTGTTCGAAGTTACAATATTTCAAACCCCCCCCCTTAATGAGAATCATATTCTACTGACATCAATAACATCAACTTTAGGATAAAGGAGAGATATCATCATCAATAGTAGGAGCAAGGAGAGAGAGCATCATCAACAACATAAAGGTGATACATCTATAATCCATTGGATTTTTTCAACAACATCAAGAAATGGAAAAATTACTGGAACATCTTCAATATCTTCAGTACTGGAGCATCATATTCTATAGCACTGAGCATTCATCTTTGATATTAATCTTCTACAACACTCAATCATTCCATCATCAACAACATCATCTGCAACAACACTTGATATTTGGATCAACAACAACATCATCTACATCAACACTTGATCTTTCGATTAGTAACAACATTATCTGCAGCAGCATAACTTGCAACATAAATGATCCAATTACGGGATGATCAACCCCTCTCACTTTAGGGCATGAGTCCAAGTATGATGCAATCCTAACCACATCATTGAGACAAAAGTTTGAGGATCAATTTATAGCTAATGTCCAGGGATGATATAATCATAACCACATAACGGAGACAAAGGTCTGCAGATCACTTAAGGACTAATGTCTAAGGATGATACAATCCCACTGCAACATCATCATCATGGAGACAAAAGTATGTTGATCACTTTAGGACTAATGTCTAGGGATGATACAATACCAACCACATCATGGAGACAAAGGTCTATCGATCACTTTAGGACTAATGTCTAGGGATGATACAATCCCAACCGCATCATGGAGACAAAATTCTGTGGATCACTTTAGGACTAATGTCCAGGGAAAATACAACTCCAACCACATCATAGAGATAGAGACAAAATTCTATGGATCACTTTAGGACAAATGTCTAGGGATGATACAATCCCATTGCAACATCATCATCACTGCTGCCCCTTTCAAGGAATGTCCTTTTGAACCACACCAATCTTGTCACAAAAGTATTCAAACTTTACTCGAGGCAGAGGCTTAGTCAACACATCAACAACTTGCTCATCATTGCACACATACCGGAGCTTTATAGCCCCCTTATGTATCATTTCACGTATGTAAAAATACTGTATTTCTATGTGCTTTGACTTTTCATGGAACATTGGGTTCTTCGTCATCTTTATACAACTTTGGTTGTCACATAGAATCACCGTGGTATCCAACTCCAGGTAAAATAGACCTGACATCAATTTTTGAAGCCATATGGCTTCACAACTAGCAGAAGAAGCTGCTATATACTCTACTTCAGTTGTGATGAGATCAACATTGGATTGCTTCCTTCTAAACCATGCGATCATGGTGGATCCCAGACAATAACATCCACTTGAGGCGCCCTTCCTATCGGATACATTTCCATCCCAATCTGCATCTGTATAACCATACAATCTATAGTTAATATCTCCAACATAGTATATACAAAAGTATATCGTACCTTTCAGGTACATCATCACATGATTCGTAGCTATCACGTGAACATGTCTAGGATTAACTAGATACTGACTTAGGGTGTTCACAACAAATTATATATATGGCTTGGTATTAGTCAGATACATCAATGAACCAATAATATGTATGTAATGATTCACATCCACTAACTCTGACGATTCATCAACTAACAACTTTAGTTTGGTATCCATGGGTGTGGCCATGGATTTACATTCCAACATATAAAATCCTTTTAGGATTTCCACAACATACTTTCCCTGGTTGAGAAATATTCCTTCTGGGTTCTTCCATACTTTCAGACCTATAAAGTAGTGCATCAATCCAAGTTCTTTCATCTCAAATTATTTAGCGAGCTTCTTCTTGCACTCTATAATCTGTTTCTCATTTACTGTCAAAAATAAATCATCCACATACAACTATACTACGACAGGTTCATCATCCATAACCTTAAACTAAAGGTTAGGGCCAACTTTACTTTTGGTAAATCCCAATCTCATCAAAACACTATCTATCCTTCCATACCAAGCTCTAGGAGCTTGCTTCAATCCATACATATCCTTCTTCAACTTGCATACGTGAGTCCATCTGTATTCAACTTCAAATTCATGTGGATGTTATATGTACACTTCTTCCTCAATAACACCATTCAGGAAAGTTGTCTTCACGTCCATCTGGTGTAAACTCCACTTCATCATGGATGCAAGTTCCCTGATAGTTCTAATGGAATTATACCTTGCTACTGGCGCAAATGACTCTTCATAATCAATTCCCTCTTTCTGAGAGAATTCTCTAGCTATAAACCTTGCCTTGTATTTCTCAATACTTCCATCAGCTGCATGCTTTATCTTGTAGATCCACTTGGAATATACCACACTTTTTCCTTTTGGTTTGGGAACTATATCCCAAACATCATTCTTCATTATTGATTGGTATTCTTCTGTCATTACTTCTACCCATTATTTCTTCTGTATAACTTCTTCATAACTGGTAGGTTATTGATCTACGAGATCACAAATCAAAGACACATAACTGGAAAATGGATTTGAATTCTCGCTTACACTTATGGAGCCTTCTAGATATCCATACTTCTCTTCTTATATAATTTCTCTTACACAAGCAAGATTTCTCTTTCATAGTAGGATGTTCTTGAGGTTCTAGCATAGCATGGTCTTCTAATGTTTCATCTTTGGTGGAGGGTGCAACTTCTATATTTCTTGGAGGTACATCTTCTTGATATACTTCTTCATTCTATCACTTTCTTGATCTCTTGAGAGCTACTTCTTCGTCAAATGTTACATCTCTACTAATCTTCATGTGATGGAATCCTAGAATTATATTCAGAAGGCTTTGTATACTTCACAGTATCCAACAAATATTCCCTTCTTTCTGGAAGGGTCCAATTTTGTTCTCTTTTCTTTTGGTATGTGAACATATACTGGGAAACCAAATCTCTTGAGTTGTCTCACTTCAGGCTTCTTTCCTCTGAACATTTCTTCTAGAGTCTTGAATCCAATAGCACTATAGGATAATCTATTATGTACATAAATTGTCATCCTTACTGCTACAACCCATAGACACATTGGAAGATACAGATCATGTATCATTGTCTTCACTAATTCCATAATTGTCCTATTATTTCTTTCCACTACACCATTCTTTAGTCTTTGTTTGACTCTTCGAAAATGGATTCTTGATATTCTTTCCTTTTTCACATCCTTTGCGAATTACCTCATGACCGATCTTAAAATATTGTTAAACTATCACTACTTTTATCACATGGGGTAGTGCTTTGTAGTTGATGTGATAAATCCTCCTATGCCATAATTCACTTGGGCTAGTGGTCTCATGAACAAGGGTTGTTTCTGAATGCCCCTTGAGTTTATATAAGCCTCCTTCTTCTTCACCAATAACAACTGCATCTTCAATTGATTTTTCTTTGGGACAGATAAGTACTTTCCCATTTATGAATGCAACCCTATAGCATTTCTTATCTAATGCTAAGATAGAAATTAAGTTCTTCTTCAAACCTGGTACATATAAGACTTCCTTCATCTTCATTGGGTTCCAGAATCAAGATTGTAGCTTGCTTCACCAATTCCTTTGATAGGGTATTGATAGTCATCTCCTAATGATACCTTCTAAGGAGAGTTATCCTCTTCAAGTTTTGATATAGTTTTATTTTGTCCCATCACGTGATTTGAAGTACCACTATCAATAATCCATGTATCTTCTCCCAGTGTCATAGACCTAGAGAGTGCAGAGAATAATACACACTCTTTTGCATCTTCTTCTTTTTCTTGTTTTCTTCGAGGTCCTTCTTGCTCTTCCTCTTCATATTCATATTCAACTAGGTGTGCATGATTTCTTTTGTTGTTTTTCCTCTTCTTTTATTCTTCTGTCTTCAAGGGACAATTTATGGCAATGTGTCCTAGCTTGTCACAATTGAAACATTGAAAGTTGGAGTAGTTTCTTCTTGTCCTTTGGAACTTATTAGGACGTTGTAAATCCTTGTGGATTTCCTTATTGAAGTTAGATTGGCTTATTCCTCTCTTGGTATGGGTGGCTAGGGCTTGATCATATTCTTTAAGTATAGCTTCTCTATTGGCTACTCTAGCCTCCTCTTGGATGCAATATTCCCATACAATGTTGAATTTCATGCTTTCATTTCTAGCACACATAGTCTAGATAAATGAATCCCACGGTCTAGTGAGACCATTGAGATCAGTCATAACTAGCTCATATTCATTAAGGGTATCTCCAATGGATTCTAGTTGCTCCTTGAACTAGGATACCCTTGTCAAGTAGTCTTGGATGGATTCTCCTTAGCACATATTGGTACTCTTCAATTGAGTTCTCAAATTCATATTTCTATTGTTGTTTCTTCCTTCAAACATTCTGGCTAGGGAATCACACATCTCCTTTGGGGTCTCTTTGGATGACACTTGAGGAATCAAGTCGTCTTTAATAGAATCAACAATGATCCTTAGTTCCCTAATCAAGTCCTTCTTATGTTTGTCCTTAGCTTCATCCTCTTCAGGTTCTGTGGCTTCTTTCATGATGCATTTGGAAAGATATTTCTATTTAAGAATGAGGTCAATCCTATATTTCCATGCTCTAAAATTCTCTATGCCTTCTAGCTTATCCTCAAGCTTAGTGCTTGGGGCCATCTTATCTAGGAGGTCACCAAAAAATGAAATTTATCAAAATACAAAAATGACCTTACCAGGAGATGCGATTAACTAAGGAAAATTGACTGGTACACTTGGCTTATGGAGATTCCAAATTTGCACCTTTCAAAATTGACTTGCGAAATTATTATCTCTAGTTTCTGTAGTTTTCTGGTTTTTCGGTTTTCTGTAGTTTTCTGGTCCAAAGTCAAACTAGGGTTTGAATTTCTTATATATCTACCCAATAAAAAATTTTGATCTAGGGAATAATAGATGTGCCCTAGGGAGGCACAAACAATTAGATTTCCAAAATTCCAACTTTGATAGAAACCCTAATTTCTTGCTGGATGGAGAAAATAGAGAGTTTCACCTTGTTAAAGTTGTCCTATTCAGGCTAGCTCTGATACCATGTTAAGATTTCATATGCTAATATAGAGATCATTAGTATTCAATTCAATTTCACAAAAATAACACATACATGATAAATGAAAGAAACAAAATCACAAGATAGATACCTGATTTATCCTAGGAAACCCTCTAGGAGAAGAAAAACCAACAAAAATTCCTCAATATAGATGATCAAACGTACAAAGAAAAATCCCAAATAAGTGCTACTTATCCTTGTAGATCTCTCTCTCTCTCTCTCTCTCTCTCTCATATGCACATTACATAAGTGAGTGTGTGTGTCCAAATGAGGAGCACATCACTCCTATTTATACTTTATCTTCCACTTGACTTTTTCCCTAACTAGTCCAGCCCTAACAACCTTAACTGGGATGACTTACCTAGGAGGACTCAAAACAATATAATATAACTTTCTAGGGGGTTCTATCGACCCAAATTACAATGATTTTTTTACCTCATGACTCTATGATGACCAAATACAATAACAACATCCCGACAGAGGAATAAAACATATCCAAATAAATTACAATAATAAAATACAATAGAATATTCTTCGAAGTTACAATATTTCAACACCTGGCACTAATCAGTGCAAGATCCAAGGTACTCCAAGGTTCCTAGACCCACTTCCTAGATAGTGATTTGACATCGATAGGAAGAGGTTCATCAAAGGGGGGTACTTAATGCATCCTACATCAACTGACATGAAGAAAAGATCAAAGTTTTGATATGAATTTGTAGAGGTGAGAATCTCCAACACGGTATATTGATACAAGGAAATCCAACATGATTGGTTAGGAATATCTAAGGAATGGTCAACATAGTTTTGACTTCCATTGAACACATAACACAATGCATAGTGACACCTAGAAACATAATACTCATGTAATCGACCTTAATGAAATATACCAATGCCAAATGTATTTAGTACAAATTCCCCATAATGACAAGAAGAATAACCCATTGGTGGAGTGATTTTCACAATCACGGTACAATTTCCTAAGGAAAATGCGTATAAACTGGGTGTACTTATAATTGATGCAAATATGTGCCATGTTCAAGGGCGACAAGGATTGACTATTTCCATTTCTTTGCATGATAAAATAAAAAAAATTCACTAATCCCTTTTTTTGATTTTGTATTTTTTAATGTTTTTTTTTTCTTTTTCATTATAAGCTTGAAAAATAATAAAGAGTTGTATATTACAAGTTTCAAAGGGGGAATGCACCTACATTCCAAAAGAAGGGGTCAGATTGAGGAAATAATAAGGTTGCAAATATGATCCAGGATAGTTGTGTGCACTCATTAGAGTGTTTCCTCCATGGGTATAGTTTATTTGAACAAGAGAAAAGGTTTATAAATGAAAAGTGACAAAAAATGACTATAGTGGAAAAGACCCAACATACGAAATAAGCACCAAAGCAGTAGGTATAGGTGCACAAATAGGTATTTTAACAAATGTTGATGCAAAATAAAAAATATTAGGGAGCCTATCAGGAAATGGCTTGGATAATCTAAGAGAAAAATATGTGATCTCAAACTCTAGGTCATGATGGTTCTAATAGGGCTCCCAATTGTTACGGAGATAAATTCCTATGGCTTGGGGTACCACAACAGACAACTTGATTCCAGAAATCAATCCTTTCCAATATGCAATAGAAATTAAATGTCTAACACTAAAGGATCATACCTCGTACCTTATTCCGGACGGTTGAAGTAGATCCCCGTTGAGCTTTCCAATCTTCAGCTTGAATTGATAGATTACTTCCTCAACAACAAGTAAACAATACAAGCATTCTATATATCATGGTGTTAGATCTATTCTAGCATATATAATCAATAATGTATAAGCATTTGACATAATCCAATGGATGAAAATATTCATTCAAACACACATTATTGGATAGGAAAAGATATTTATATTAATATAAATCAGAGATTACAAGATACAACCTCTATTGGCACGTCTGTGAACCGGAGAAACTGAATCCCCCACTTGGGCCTCCACCACTTCAATCCTCCATCTCTCGATAGCAAGCTCACAAGCAAAAGGCAAGCTTGGGAGGAACACCAAAGTGCTCCAAGGGACAAAGGGATGCAGACTCAAGCATAAGTTTCGACAACAATGGACTATAGTTTCTTTGCTCTCAATTCTCTCTTATGCCTTCAATGTACCAAGTGGTTCCTTATATATCTTTTCAAAGGGGTCATGAAAGGTCGAATCCGAGCGATCTCAAGGCATAGGGAAGGCCAGGAGTCAAATGATTCGGATCCATGTCAAGGAAAACTCCAAAAGGATTTGGATTATGCACACATCCCGATGTATGCGGTTTTAGTGGTCAAACCCATGTATATACACGCTTATAGTTTTAAAAGTCGCGTATATCATTTTTCATATGTTTTTAGGGATGATCAAGGAAACATCAAAGGACAAAAAGTGGTCCATAGGGTCTAAGGAGTCTGCAGCGGGATAGGGGAAGGCCATACAAAGTGTGATTCACCTAGAGTGGTGAAATCTACTATAACAGATGCCCCCTAATGTGTGAGGTCATAGGGGTCATACGACGGCCTAAATACATTATAAGTCCATCCTAGAAGTTATGACCCTCTCCCAAACAACTACAAAATCACTAATTTGACCCTTGGCTCGAAAAGGAACCAAATCTTCTCCAAATGCAATTAAACTGAGTAAAATGGTTTCAAATGCTTAAGTGATGAACACGAAACTTGTAATATGCATAAATTACATTCCATTCATAATAAATATATCATATTGACATTCTTCCATTTGAAATAATCAGCATTACCATTGCATACATCAATATAGTGGTGAAATGGTCATTGTTTGCTCATTAATAGTCATTTTGACATACAAATCTTGGGTATTTAGACCCGAGAATTTTTTGAGAATGAATAATAGAGAATATTTAACTTATTACAATCATAAATAAACCAATATAATCTCTCCCAAAGAGTAGAATAGCCCACCCAAAGCGCAATCCCTCCATGAGCAAGAATAAGCAATAAAAAATAGAAATGGTTGAGAGAAAATGCTACAATAGAAGGAACTAAAATATTCCCTATAGCTTTAACCTGCAAATACAACTCCATTAAATCTCCTTGAAATACCTTAGTGGCCTCTCCAAAAACAAACTTGGATGGGAATCTTTCACCCTCAAAATTGGCTAAGGAAAGAACTAGTCATCCACTAGCTCTCTGTAGAGGGGACCACTTGACCTCTTAAATGCCATCATCATTGTATAATTACATAGATACTAACAAATGAGTAGTTGGATCAGGTACAACCACTCCAACCTCTGTCATAATGTATAAGTAAGCATCAAAGATGAATAGAAAGGTGGATTCAACGTCCCTTCCCAATACTTGTGTTTGATGGTTGTGTATGAGCGTGTAAAGTATGATTGAATATGAGGTGAAAGCCTACCTTTCAAAATATAGCTCCATTGCCTCCTTCACTTGGCTGGGTGACAGCAGTAGCGAGTGGGGTGGCTTGAACCTAAAGGAAGTTGGATGAAAAATACCTGCAAGGAGAAGCTTAAAGACTGTTATCGAAAAAGGAGCTGACTATTGATGATGTGTAAATATTGAAAAAGAAGTGATCATACACTACCTACGCATTACTTGATACATGAGGCAGTTTGAACCTGCATAAAATCATGAGATGCAGAAACTTACAAGGAAAGTGTCAGTGGATTCAAGAACTATACTACATATGGACAGTGCAAAGAATTGATTTATTTTTGGGTTGAAAGTATGAAGCCGAAGAGATATTCTCCACCAACACCGAGTGAAATTGGAAGAGTTGATACGTAACTAGACTGGTGCTAAATGCTTCAAGTTTTTCTGAGTTCATGGATAGATAATCAACGACACCTGTTAACAAAGTGATTGCTCACGCTTGATGCTATTTTCAAATGACTGAATGTAGCAAGTTCAAGTTATTTCAAAAAATGTTGATGAATACTTTAGCTTCAAGTTAAAAATGCTAAACAAATGAAGGAGACAACTACTATAGTCAATGCCAACTGCTACTTCCATGTCGACTACGACCTGCTCTAGTCTACAATGAAGTGAAAATACTGTTTATAATACAATCCCCATCCATTTTAATTTGATTCCAGGATGCTGCAAATGAAGACGATCGGGCTGTTTCATGACTTTCCCGATGAATTTTGCATGCACAACACAAATAACAACAGTTATTGTGTACTCGTCGACTATCCTTTAATGAACTATCAAGCAGCCGTTGATTAAAGTTTTAGAATAATGAATGGAGATGGTTCAAATCTAGAAAAGAACGTGAAAATAATTGCAAGATATTAGATCCTGCTCGAAAGACGATGTATACTCTCCAAGACGTTGATGCTGTTAACACCCAAAAAGTGTTCACTACCTCATCTACCCCATTACATGGCTCATTTGTCCATTTTCCTACCATATTTCCTTGAAAAACCTGAAAATCCCACTAAAAAGCCTCCAAAAGGCCATAAAACCTCTTTTTTCCTCCAAAAATATCCAAAATTCCTCTAAAAAAGCAAAAATCCCCTAAAAAGGGAAGAAAAAATAAAATAATGAGGAAAAGGAGGAAAAAACCCTATATAGCTGCCCTAAACCATATGGTTTCCAAAACCATGGGCCAACACTCCACCACTGAAAAACTATAAATAAGTGATGGAGACCCCTCATTTGACATCCACAATCATAAGCGCCCTTACTCTGCCAAACTAGCTCTTGAAACCCTAGCTCACCCTTGAGCTACTTTCACCTTGAGAGCCCCTTTTGGCCCATTTCCACCATTGGAGAAAGAGAAGGAGCAAGTTGGAGCTTGGAGCAACCCTCTTGGACCACTGCAAAGGGCTTCACCAACCTTCACATTGGAGGTAATACTAATATAAAAAACCGTTTTTCGCATCTTGTTTTTCTGTTTCATGCATATGTTTAAGTAGTTTACATTTCTGTTTTAGCATTTTTATTTCACCTTTACTGAATTGCTACTAAGGAGACCCTTCTCCTTAGTAGGTGCTCATTCGCACAGGCTAGGGGTAAAACCCTAGCCACAGTTTTGGCGACTCCGCTGCTTGTTTAGTTTTCTGCAATAACTTCTCGTTTTTTCTTTCGGCTGTCCCTTTCGGCCGCCGTAAACCGCATCTTTTCCCTCTACAGTCGCGTCCCGACCGCGTCTTTCAGGCCTTTACCTGTGATCCGACCATGGCTCTGAGACTGTTTCCAGTGCCCTGCCTATGGATTCAAGTCTGTTACCTGCGATCCGACCACGACTAATCAGCCTGTTTGCTGCGATCTGACTGCGCCTGTCGGCCATTTTCCTGCGACCCGAGCGCGACTTTCAACCCCTTAGCTGCGACCCTACCGCGTCTGTCTGCCATTTTCCTGCGGTCCGACTATTTCTGTCGGCCAGAAAGCTGCGACCTGTCCGCGCCTGTTTCCCTCAAACCCCGCGGTCCGACCGCCTGATTTTGCCACAGACTCGCGGTCCTGTTTTTGAACCCAGCCCCTTTGCTGCAATATTTTCTGCACCTGCACAGCCATCTGTTCCACCTGTAGCCCTACTTCCTTACAGCCTTTTCTGCAACATCATTTATGTTCCCTTTTACAGAATCTGTTTAAAGTGTCAGCATTTTAATTCAGAAAATTTTGCATGTTAAAGTTTTGAATTCAGTATTATTGTTAGTTAGAAAGTTGCCCGCTTGTGTGGCACTTCTATTCTGGGTTCATCACCTCACGAGCACACACTCTGTCACCTGATTCAAGTGAGCCTTAAAAAAATACTTAACTCAACCAATATTCTAACCCCACTTGGGAAACACAAAAGAATCTTTGTAGTTAGGTAGGATCGGGGGGATAGGCTTCCAATAACACCCCTCGGTTACTTACACTTGAGACATAGCTGTTGTCCAATTAGGGAACCAAAATCCCCTAGTACTTTTTGGCACGGTCATAGCCAGTTTACCAGAGGGCCTCTCCCTTAGGAGGGTTGAAGTCGCGAGATTGGTTCCGGAGGCCTGAGTGGAATACCGCACTCCATTCAGTAACCGAAGGGCTACCTTTCGCAGTTCTCGGGATATCCATGTATAGGGGTATTGCGGTAAAAGGACCAAACGACAGATTCACCTTTCTGGATGTGTCATGAACGGGGTATCTTAGTTTCCATTCTTCTAGGATTGACTACCCGGTGTCCCTCTCGGTAGGGGGATATCTTAGCCACTTGGCTTTCCTATTCATATTGCCTGACTTGGATTTCATCACCTTGCAGAGGATATGTCTAGTTGAGTCAGAATACCTTTTAGTTAGGTGTTTGCATGCTCCCTTACCTCCTCTTGGTCTAGTGAGTCCACCATTTTTTATTTTTAGGAAACCTGCTGCTTGTTGGTATTCTGACCATTTCTGTTGACACTCCACCTATTGTAGCACAGCTGTTACAGTGGGTGTTTTGAGTTGGTTGTTGGCCTGAGTGCCCTATTTTTTCGAGCTCTCCTTCTGCACACTCAGTTGCATTAGTATTTTTGAAGCTGTTTTTTACCCACCTCAACCCGCAGAGATTTGACACCATCTGTCACCATTGAGTCTCCGAGACATTCTCAGCGCCTCAGGGGCGAACCCCCACAGCACGGTTCACTTGACACCACCCGTCATCGACACAGATCATCTTCACTTGATACCACTTATCATAGATCTCGAGCCTTGTCACTTGACTCCACTCGTTAGCGGCATCGGACTCCATCACCAGATAGTGACGCCCCTTATTTTACCTTCGATTTTGAGCCAGAGTCTGAGAACCCCATTTACACTCCCCCTACTAGCCCCATGGATGGCGTGACTTCCACTCCCGTCTTGGTAGAGACCATTGGTGGCACATCCACCACTACACCAGTTACCACACCTGCCTTGGGTATGCCCTCCATGGGGCTCCCATCTACCATTCCCCTCACGACACCTATTCCCGCAGCGGGAATACCTATTCCCACTCCATCAGTGGCTCACACTACCCATGGTGGTGCAGGACCGTCCTATACCACCTTAGTTCCCCCACTAGGGTGCAACCTCCCTAACACTACCCCTCCACTTGGGGGCATTAGCCCCAACTTGGTCCCACCCACTACTGTGTCACATCCTTCTTTCAGTTTGCCATTCATGGCTAGCCTCAACCTACCTGACCTAGCCAGATTGACCAACGACCCTATCCGACATGACCCTGCGTGGCCTCACATGCCCACCAAGCTCCCCTCTGACATCCCCAAGTTCAAGGGCAAGGCAGGTGAGGACCCACAAAACCACATTATGTCCTTCCATCTATGGTGTTCCTCCAACTCCATAGTGGACGACTCTATCCACCTCCGTCTCTTACAGCGCACCTTCACTGGCTGTGCAGCCAAGTGGTATATCGAGCAACCCCATGGAACCCATGCCACCTTTGCTTCCCTTGCCTCAACCTTCCTGCAGTTCTTCCAGTTACCTATCCACTATGATGCAGGCGTTGAGATCCTCCTATCATGCAGACAAAACACGACTACCCACATCACGGACCACATTCATGAGTGGCGTTGACGCTGTAGCTTATGCAAGATCAAATTAGATGACCGTATCTTCCTAGATTGGTTCCTCAAATCCCTTCTTCCTGTCATTGCTAAGGATGTGGCATCCGAAAGACCCTAGTCTGAAGAAGAGGCCATCCTTAAGGCCCAACAATTCAACCTCATTTACGCCCAGTTGGGTTATCTCTATACCATTATACCTGATGCCCCTCGCAGCGATTCCTCCCAGCACGATGCGCCGGGGGCATCCCATGCTGCCGACGACATCATCGGCCGTGTCTCTTCGCATCCTCAACCATTTTCCATAACACGTCCTACCCCTGGCCCTGACCTTTCGCAGGCTACCTCACAGTCTAGAGCAACCAACTCGTATGCTCCCATGACACATCACCACCATTCCCATGGACCCTCATGTCCACCTCAGTGTTTTGGTCATGCGACTCCCGCTTACGCCCCCCCGGTCGCACCTTAGCCCTACTACCACCAGCAGGCTGCACCAGCTCCTGCGCCTTCACAAGCCCAACCCGCTTATTACCTGCCACAGGCAGCCCCTGCGGAAAACCCACAACTCGCTCCACAGCCCTATCAGCAACCCCCTCAAGTTGCTGCACCTGCTCAACTCCCACCTACATATCATCCACCGCAACCTGCTCCAGCGCCTGTGCAACCTCAGAATCCACCTGCTGCCGAAAGGAAAGTTTACGCCCAACAAAACCCGTAGCAAAACCAGAACAACCAACGCAACCAGGGCCAACAAAACCGCGGAAGGGGCCGAAATCGTGGAAATAACCAACCTACAGACCAAGCTGGTCAACCCCCTAATCCCCCCGATAACAATAATGCGGCCCCTGCCAACAAAAACCCTGATCACCCGCCCAAGCAGGCTAAAAACCCCAATTTGCAAACCAACCATCCTTGTTCTATTTGCGGGGTCTATGGCCACTACACACATACTTTCCCACACCTGGAGCGAGCTCAGCAACTTTGGGTTGATGATGCCCATCGCCAAGGGCATGCGGCTCCTCAAGCACCACCCAACCCCCCACAACCTCAACAGCCACCGTTGGTGCTGCAAAACCCCTTACCAAACCAAGGCGTAGTGACCACTCAACCGTTGGCTCCCCCTCAAGCCAACATGCCAACCCAACAACAAATCACTTACGTTGCTCCTGATCAACCCATGTTTGACTCAGGTACCCACCACTTGTTGATGATGTCCTCCGATGAGGTCAACCTCCAGACCCGGCGGAACCAATATGGCTCCACCCCTGAAGCCCCTCCCTCCGATGAACCCACTAACGCTCATCCCACTGATCAGGCGTTACGTATACCTCCACCTCCACTCGATGGTGTTCCCAAAGCACATCGTTTCCCGCTTCGCCGTATCAACAATAACCCCAATGCTCGGGCTGCGTCAAACTACAACATTGTCGATGACTTAGCCCAATCTCCCGCAGCCATGTCTGTGTTAGAAGTCTTAAAAAATTGCCCTTCACAGCGCAAGACTTTACTCTCAGCCATTGGGGCTATCGACCCAAATGATTCAAATTTAATGGCATTTGATTTGGACCAATCCGAACCCCGCATGCCTTCTACTTTAGCATTCCAAGTTTCTGTTTCCGTTCGGAATTTTGTCATCCATCGATGCATTATTGATGAAGGTGCCTCTACATGTGTCATTTCCACCTTCATCTGGCAGAAATTGGGATCCCCCCCTCTCCAGCAGTCCACTACTGTGTTGCGAGCCTACGACGGTCGTTCGGCTCAACCACAAGGCCTATTAACTAACGTCCCCGTCCAACTGGCTGGCAAAACTGTCCTCATCGACATCGAGGTTATTAATGCACAGCTTGATTATAACCTTTTACTTGGCCACAGCTACATGTACGCCATGCGGGCAGTTGCTTCTTCCATTTTTCGTACCATGATGTTCCCCCATGAGGGACGCATGGTCAAGGTCGACCAACTCACATACTATGATCCCAATGCCCCCGCAGCACCCGGAAATGTTCTCCCCATGGTTGAACAACCTGTTTTGGGTACCACCACCCCACTTGTTTCCTCTATGGGGCCTGGAGTTTACTCAGATGCGCCAATGACCTCGACCTTCCAATCTATTCCACCCCCGTCACCCGCCACTGACGTGTCTGACCTATGTACCCTGTCCCATAGCACGCAAACTCCTACTAATCAACTGCCCTTGTTGCCTAAACTCCCTTTGGTACCTAGTCACATTGGTGTTACACCCATCCATACCATTCCTTTCCTCATCCCTCCCTCAGGAGTAGTTAGCGCCCCGGTCATGGCTACCCTTAGCCTCCCTGGGTTAACCTTAGGATTACCCATTTGGTATCTTTCACCTCCCGTTCCCCCGCCGACACCTGATGTCATCCTGCAACCAGTGAAACCCATTGTCACTACTAGCCAAGCACCTCCTGGTGTCGCTACCCCGTCGTCCTCCACGAAACCCCCCCCTCCTCTTACCAAACCAACTGGGGGCAGAGGCCCCCAACCTTACTCTGCTGTCCCACCTCCCAAGACAGTAAAAAACCCCCCCTGTGTTTCGTGCTCCTCCCAAATGCTCGCTGTGCAATGAGTTGGACCATGCGACTCACCAATGTCCTCAGTTACCGGCAGTACAGGCACACATGCAAATGCTTGACGACGACCCCAGTATACCAGTTGTCCAACTTGATCCAACCCCTAAGCCTCGCGACAAATCCCTACACACTAACCACCCCTGTGACATATGCGGTGTTTACGGGCATTACACCGTTCATTGTCCCGATCTCCCCGAGTACAGATCAGCTCTCTATGAGATGAACAATCTGGATCTTGAGACGGCACCACCCACCATTGAGGAGATCCACCCCCCAGTCTCTTCCCCTTCCGGAGAGGATAATACCATTTATATGATCTCTTCCACCACTACTCCCTCGTCAACCGATTTGACGACACAAACATTCCGTACTGATGAGGAAATCCTCGAGGCTCTCACTGCCCCTAAGTATCCCTGGGATGACATGCACCATCGTTCCTACTTTCTCCCAGATGAATCCTCCTCTAACACTGCTACCTAATTTTCACTTGAATCCAAAGGTCGTCATTTCTCAGGGATGGCCACTGCCCAAAAGGTCGTCCGTGCCGGATACTTCTGGCCCACACTTTTCATCGACTGCATCACTGCGGTCAAGCATTGCCATAACTGCCAACTTTTTGCCCCCAAGGCCCGGACACCACCTGCTCCATTACACCCAGTCATCACCGTTGGTCCCTTTTGTAAGTGGGCCATTGATTTCATGGAGTGTAGACCCCCATCTATGAACGACCATAAGTACATCATCGTCGCCGTCGATTACTTCACCAAATGGGTGGAAGCCATGCCCACCTTCAACTGTACCGCTGACACTGCTGCCTGTTTATTTTTTAACCATGTTATCACTCGATTCGGGGTCCCTAAACAGTTGGTCTCAGACCATGGATCACACTTTGAAGATTCCATTTGGCACGAGTTATCCACCCTCCTCAAGTTTGAACACCAATTTTCCTCTGCTTACTACCCTCAAGGGAGCGGTCAAGTAGAAGCTGTTAACAAAATCCTAAAAACTATACTCCAACGCACCGTTGACCGGCATAAGTCCAATTGGCACCATATGCTATTCCCTGCCTTATGGGCTTACCGTACCTCCACCAAGACCGCCACTGGTTTTACCCCGTTTCATTTAGTTCACGGTGTAGAGTCTGTCCTCCCCATCGAGTGTCAGATACCTGCCTTACATATCGCCATTGAGCTTCTCACCGATACCTCCCCCCTTGAGCAACGTCTGCTATCCCTCGAACAAGCCGATGAAGATCGTTGTGCCACTCTCCAGAACATCGAAGCTGCCAAAAACCGCTCCGAAGCCGGTTATGACAAACATGTTCACCTGTGAACTTTCCACGAAGGAGACCTCGTCCTCGCCTATGACCAAGCCCACGATAAAACCGGTAAAGGAAAGTTTGAGTCCATGTGGCAAGGCCCTTACATTGTGCAGACTTGCCTCGGCAAGGGGGCATACATTTTAGCCGACTCTGAAGGCCACCCTTTACGCAACCCTCGTTATGGGTTGTATCTTAAACGTTTTTACCCATAACTGAAACCGTGACCTCATTGGTCCGCCTTGTACAGTTTGCTCTCTTTTTATTTTTCACCTTCTTTACCATAATCTTACATTCATCGTTCTTTTTGCATGCCCACAGATGGACCATCTTCCACCTCATTACACTGGCTTTGCTGATGGCGCAAGCCGCTGGTCTCCCAACCTGGCTTCTGCAGCATGGATATTATATTCCCCTTCCAACGAACTGATTCACCTTGACGGAATATGTCTGGGCGCCGCTACCAATAACCAGGCGGAGTATGATGCTATGACTGGTATCCTGACTGCTGCCCTCCAGATGGGCATATGTCACCTTCATGTGTTCCTGGACTCCCAGCTACTTGTCTCCCAGCTCAACAACTGCTACCAGGTGCGTGATCCCTTCCTATTTCGAAAATTCCTGCATACAAAACAACTCAGCCGACAGTTTGAATCCATCACATTCACACATGTCCCCAGAGCTCACAATCGTGTCGCAGATCAAATGGCAAATAACATCCTATATTGGCATATGAATCACACCATGTAACACCTCCATCATGCATCATTATCCCATAGCATCTCAACCAAATATATCAAAACCCAAAAAGACTGCATTGCATCAACATTTTCATCCATGTACATAAACCATAAAAACACATTTGTATCCATAGGGGCATCCACATGCCTAATCATACATACATCATGTCGCATCACATAAAATACATAAGGGGCATCCACGTGCCCAAACATCCTAGACTACTTGCATCCACGTGCCATACAAACATATCACACATCATAAAGCGCATCCACGTGCGTACAACTAAAACAACATCACAAAAAGGTGCATCCATGTGCATATATATACATATCAAAAAAAAAAAAATACATGTCACAGTGCTATACATGTCCTGAGTACCCCTGTACTCAGCTATACAAAAAATGTCTGTACATCCATAAAGCCTCATAAAATACATGCCGTAGCTACAAAACTTGGGGGGAGTCCCCTACACTCCCTAATGAGAGTCATACCCTGCATCACTGTCGGCATCTGCTACCTCTGAATCCTCCCCTCGCTCCTCCTCTGGCAAATCCTCATCCCCTATGGGCTCCTGTGCCCGCGCCCTATCCACCAAGATCGCCACTTGGATTGCAATCGATCTGAACTCCCGGGGTGCCCTCATGCACTCTTGAACCACGTCCGGATCAATGTCCCACCACCCCTCGTCGGTCACCCCCGCCAACAAACGGTCTAGTAGCGCCCGTACAGAGTCTAGTGTCCCCTCCGCGTCCTGGTGACGCACCTCCCCCCGCCCAGGAAGAGCTGGAACGGCCACAATCCCCCTCCGTGCCACATGCCCTGGCGACGGCCTCAGGCCCACATCTGGAGATCACCCATTTGTCAGTAACAATATATCAATCAACTATCATATATAAAACTTGACAATGCAATCAAACCATACGTACCATCTGGTCCCCATGCCTGTCCCGGCGGCTGTGGTGCCTCTGGATATCCTGTGTAATCCATATCTCTATATGGATAATCATCAAGTGTCAATGGTATCTGGAGCCACTGCAGGTACAAATCCTGTGTAAAGTACCTCCCAACATCGCCGCCCCTATGGCGGCGCATCATCTCGCCCCACCGCACCATCTGCGGCTCCCTCAAGCCTCCTGCTCTGATCGGCACCCGCTGTCGCAGTATGGGTACCCTCTCCATAAAAAATGCACATAACAAGGAACCATAGCAAAACCTCTTGCCAGATTCCTTCGCTGCTATCAGCTGCCGTTGCACGCAGGTAAGGAACATCTGGCCCCATGCGTAATAAACACCACCCAGTACGCGCTCCACTAGCTGCATCTGGCCCCCAGACACCTTCTCCGGTGACTGGGATCCCAAGATGTGCACCATGCATGCCGCCATGGCCTGCACTGCTGGCTCCAGTAGGTCTCTCACCAGAAGTGCATTCCTATGCACCCGAGCCTCTGGACCACAATACCGCTCCAGCATGTCCTCTATATCTATGTCCACAGATACCTGCGGCTGTGTGTTCGCCACCCTACCCAGACAGGGAAACCCCGTCAGGTAATATACATCTGTCAGGGTGAGGTCCACCCTCTCACCCTACACTCTGAAAGCTTGTATGTCCGGCTCCCAGAAACTAATCAATCGGTTCAGCAGCAATGCTACTGACTGCATCATAGGGACCTGGGCAAACTTCAGCAGTCCGAATAGCCCCAACATCGATCGCACCCGGCGGTCCTCTCGGACGACGGCCATGACCTCATTTGGTATCTCCCGCTCTCTCCATAGAACCTGCGGCATCCTGACAATCACGCAAAGTAGACTCATCAGACTCATGTTGAACAAATAGTTCTCCCCCACCCCCGAAAAACCCTAATAGCTCGGTCCAAAACCACGGCTTTAGGGCTTCCTGCCGCGGTTTCCGATCACGGCTGTCAGACCTACAGTCGCGATCCTTAACCATGGCTGTCAATGTCCCTTCCCAATACTTGTGTTTGATGGTTGTGTATGAGCGTGTAAAGTATGATTGAATATGAGGTGAAAGCCTACCTTTCAAAATATAGCTCCGTTGCCTCCTTCACTTGGCTGGGTGACAGCAGCAACGAGTGGGGTGGCTTGAACCTAAAGGAAGTTGGATGAAAAATACCTGCAAGGAGAAGCTTAAAGACTGTTATTGAAAAAGGAGCTAACTATTGATGATGTGTAAATATTGAAAAAGAAGTGATCATACACTACCTGCGCATTACTCGATACATGAGGCAGTTTGAACCTGCATAAAATCATGAGATGCAGAAACTTACAAGGAAAGTGTCAGTGGATTCAAGAACTATACTACATATGGACAGTGCAAAGAATTGATTTATTTTTGGGTTGAAAGTATGAAGCCGAAGAGATATTCTCCACCAACGCCGAGTGAAATTGGAAGAGTTGATACGTAACTAGACTGGTGCTAAATGCTTCAAGTTTTTTCTGAGTTCATGGATAGATAATCGATGACACCTGTTAACAAAGTGATTGCTCACGCTTGATGCTATTTTCAAATGACTGAATGTAGCAAGTTCAAGTTATTTCAAAAAATGTTGATGAATACTTTAGCTTCAAGTTAAAAATGCTAAACAAATGAAGGAGACAACTACTATAGTCAATGCTAACTGCTACTTCCATGTCAACTACCACCTGCTCCAGTCTACAATGAAGTGAAAATACTGTTTATAATACAATCCCCGGCCATTTTAATTTGATTCCAGGATGCTGCAAATGAAGACGATCGGGCTGTTTCATGACTTTCCCAATGAATTGTGCATGCACAACACAAATAACAACAGTTATTGTGTACTCGTCGACTATCCTTTAATGAACTATCAAGTAGCCATTGATTAAAGTTTTAGAATAATGAATGGAGATGGTTCAAATCCATAAAATAACGTGAAAATAATTGCAAGATATTAGATCCTGCTCGAAAGACGATGTATACTCTCCAAGACGTTGATGCTAACGATCAACTTCTCCAACCAGCAAAACAAAGAAAATCTATGTACATTACTTCCATTACGAGAAGAGTATTCTTGCACCAATGGGCCGGTCGACATGTTGACGGACTTACCAATGGGCCCATCGAAATTCTGATGGAATTACCAATGGGCTGGTCGACATGGCGATGGACTTACCACATGGGCCGCTTGACATGCTCCTCGACATCCAAATTATTTTATGCTTGTTTTGCACAGAGTAAGAAAATTTGCAATTTTGTCGTTGTGTATTAATTCATGCGGGGGTAAAAGTTATTTGGTCGATATAATCATTGATTTTATGTTTAGTCAATGTTGATTCATTCTAGTTGAGATCGACTACTTGTCAGTTGACTGAAATGAAAAAGCATGTGGGTCGATCCTTTTACAAACATGTTGATTGAGTCATGTTGGTTGGAACATGTTGATGGGTAGATGTAAGGGTGGTCAGTATCTTCAGTTTGGTTGGTTATTATATATATATATATATATATATTAAATTGATTTGATAGGGTTTTAGGTTTGTAAAGGTAATTGATGAATTTTGAGGGGGTTAAACATGAGTCTCAACAGAGGCAGGTGATCCCGTCCAATTTATATAAAGTTGGTCCCTTGCAAACCACTATAAGTTGAGTTTAATGTTCGTTCATTAAATATTTTGTATTGATCGAGTCGAGGAGGTTAAATGTGGGTCTTTCACAAAGGCAGACGATCTCCGTGACTTATGTAATGAAGTCAATATCTAGTCGACTATTGTAAGATAGGTATGAGTAAGTCCAAAGATAGTTGATCATCATGCACACAAGCATGCATCACACAATCTTGCAGGTATTTTAAAAGGTGACAATCCCATTCAAGTAGATATCATACACCTACATAGCAAATCTCTCCAATGAGACATGATGACAATGTACCCCTCATTATCAAAATGCTGAAACTGTTCCTGGGTTGTGACCTCGGAAATCCAGAAGATAGAGAAATGACATAGAAACTCAAATAGCCAAAAGGATCTGCATGCTTGAACCGATGGAGATGCCAGTCAGATGAGCCAGGGTGAGGCTTTAAACCATAATACCTTGTTGTGGAAGAAGATGGTTGCCCATCGTTGTGAGAGGATGAGACTTCGATGGACTACTACCAGATCGAAGACGGAGGCTGAAGAGTAACTAGTCACAGTAGAGCCTTGTACACATGTGTTTTCCTATCAATTTGGCGGCTATTGCGGCTGATTTACCTATGTAGACTGATGTTGGGCTATAGGGAAGACCCGGGTTTTATACCTTTAACTTCGCACCAACAAAAGACCCACAGAATTGGCCCTTTCGGCAACAACCTGCGAACAGGTTGCAGTCTCACCCGAAACTGCTATGGGGTGCCACAGAACCATATTTCTACAAGCAGAAGAGGGATATTACTGTTCCTTTAGCTTTCAAACATATTATAAATGTAAATCACAGAGCTTAACATTCACTTATTTAGCTTTGCAGTTAGATAAACAAACAGTCCCTTGCGTAACCCTTTACTGGGAATTCACAGTGAAACTATTATCTAGCAATGATCTTTAATTATCAGATATATAGATTTAATGCATAAAAGAACACAATAGAAACAACACACAGAACCATGACACCAGATATAACGTGGTTCACCCCCTGTGTAGGGGCTACGTCCACAGAACTATGTTTTATTCAACTTTCTACAAAAACCACAGTTCTGATTTGTGCACTCAGCTGTAGATCCCTTCAAGTCCTCAAAGCCGCACACATAGCTGCAAGCCTCTGCGCACACAGCTGCATATTTCCTTATCCACCCAAATACCTCTGCACACACAGTTGTAGAGGTTTTCCACGCACACAGCTGGGAATTAACCTTTTCTTACAAAATAGCCTTAGCTTCGCATCAAATCCTCTTACACAAAAAGCCTAACCTTACTTCTTTACAAGAGTTCATATTTATTCAACGCACATATTACAAAACCATGGGCTTAAACCATGGACACCCCGAACCCTAAACCCTGGACTTAAACCATGGGTTTATTACAAAAAGAAGACTTTGACTCAACCCCGACACCCCTAAGACTAATTTGAGTCATAACTCCGCTTACATCTTCCACAAAACCATGGAGTTACCAAAAATAGGGACCGTTAAGGTGTGCGCCCCAATAGGCCCTTAAGACTCACCAGTGTCCCGTCCCGAGACACTCTACTGTTCTTCCTGTCCATGAACTTTGTCGGTGAGGATGGTGTACTGCTTGTTGAGGCCACGCATAATATTGTCAGCTGCTTGCTCCTTTTCGACCAACTCCTGCAATACTGTGGCTGATGCTTCGCTGGAATTTTCCTGCACAAATGCATCATATTCCTTCAGCACTTTGAGTTGGGTGTCCACAACAGTACTTAGCTCAAAGGATTCACTAATAAGCGGCTGTAGAGAATTTTCCACTTCTATTGCTCTTGCCCTGCACGACTCAATTTCCTGCTGGAGTTCATTTCTTCGCTTGACCTTCAGCATTTTCTCCATAGGCGGTAGAGTCTTAATTGCCACTTTTACTGCATCCAGCTCTATCTGTCGCTGCCTGATGGTTTCTTGCAGCTATCCGACTTCGGGATGTTCCTACAATGTGGTCTAGGCTTCAACACTGTCTTCTAGCAGCTTTGCTGTGCTACTCACAATATCTGATATTTTTGCTGCGGAGGCCTGAATGTCGGCTCGGCGTTGCTCCCTAACCTCTGGTGGGCTTGCTGGGGTGAGGCAAAGTTGAAGCTCCGAAATCTGAGCCTCATGTTCTGCTTTGAGCTTCTCTATTTCGCTGCGAGACTGTTGTGCGTATTCCTTCAGCCTGACTAATCTTTGTTCTGGTTCTTCCCGCTGCACATCGAAGTCAGGAAGACTTTGGCATGTTTCATCCAAAATTCGTACCAGTGTAATCCATTTACATTCTGCATCCCTCTTTCGCAACTTTGCTGCCTCTAGCTGGTCTACGCAGCCCCGCTGCTGACTTATGACATTTTCTAACTGTATCTGCGAATATTGATCTCGTGCCTAGATTTCCTTCATAATTGCGGACTGACAGAGATGTAGCTCCGTCATGGATAGCTTAGTGTAATCTATTCCAACCTGCATACTCATCTCCGAATGAGACGCTGCGTCCGTTAATATGAGAGCTGCACTGGATACCTGTCCTTTGTTATCTCTGGTCGGCCATTGCCTGAGGTTTGGCTGCGCGGCGACTGGGGCACTGCTTGCTGAAGCGCCAGTCAGTGATTTTTCCACTAAGTCCTTCAGTTCTGAAACGTGATTTGTGACACCAGTGAGGGCCTGTAGATGCGTATCTGCAAATTCTGACCATTTCTGGGTGAGAGCTTCTATGGATTTCGATAGAGCCTAAGAAAGCTCCACACTTGTCAGGCCAGCCTCCTCGACAATATTCTTGTCCTTTGATACCTTCATTTTATTTCGGGGATGGGGTTTGTGCACTTCCTCCAGTTTTGGTGTCTTGCACTTATCCTACCGATTAGGGTCTGAAGCAGTTTGAGCTGAGTCTTCTTCTTCTTCTTCATTGCCCTCATCTCCACCCTGGTTGCTTTCACTCTGCTGCAACTCGATTAGTTCTTCGCTGTCATCAGGGGGTTCTTGTTGTTGTGTATGACTAGGGCCTGCGCCCACATTGGTAACTGGGGGAACAGGAATGGTGGGTTTTGTCCCTGCGTATTTCAACCATTCGACTGGCCATTGTTGAACAACCGCGAGGATGTCGGCTTTGGTCACTACATATGGTAACTTAAACCATTGATGCTTTGGGTCCGCACAGGCTTGGATGAAACTATGATGCATGTCGGCACTGAAATGGGTTGCGCCCTGGTATTGAGACAACAACTCATTACTGAGTCGTGGGGTTTTTGTAATCTCATATGAGATACTCATCATATAAAAAGAAAATACACAGTTGGTCATCTGCTGTAGGGTTTTATCCTGGGAAACCCACAGAGAGGCATACCGTACTGCGCCAGGCAGGTCCGGAGGGATATCAGCAAACTGCGCCTCAGTAGGTTCTTGCCATCATACGAAGGCGATGAGGACTAATAACCATGAATAATGAAAGGGCCTACCTTTCTCCTATGCATCGCGGACATCTTCAAGGAATTCCTTTGCAATATACACTGCCCAATTGTAACTGTATCCTTCAGCACAGTTCACAGAAATTCTGATAACTGGGGTAGGCACTTCATATGGTCTGCACTTTCGCATGAGCTTGCATGCTAGAAGCTCAACTATGAAGCGAATATTATGCTCTTGAATCATAGAAGTGTGATACCCTCATTTTCCCTTTGTCAGGCCAAAGCGTTCCTTCATGCTTTGCGCGAGCTTCGTATCCTCATGTTTTGAAGGAAACTCTGTCCCCGGGTTAGGTCTCGCGATTGGTAAGGCTGTGATCCTATGAATGAGCTCACCATTAATAGGAATTTTCTTGTCTCCTATCCATAAGTGACCGTCATGTACCAATGCCAGCAACTGTTTGACCACTATGGTCACTTGTGTACTGTGACCAAAATGAGGAACATCGAGCATCTTCAGCAGACTAGCTCGATCCAAGCCAGCAACCCACTGTTTTACTTCCAGTACTGTTGCAGCAGTCTATGGATATTTGACAAAATGCAGGTATCATGCTGGAGCGAACTGTGGAAACTTTCCACGGTCATTTGTGTCATGGTCGGCATACTTAAGCCGGTCGATTTTCCCTGTCATGGTCTCAACCAACTGCACACCTGGGGGCAACGAGGGGGTGCGTACTGTGAACTTCTTGAACCGCTGAGGTGGCTGAAATCTTGGTCAAACTGGTGGAATATACGGGGGACATTTTGGGGCAATGTTCTCATATTCTATAGGTGGGGCTTCTACTAAACCGGATGGAGGCATTTCAGGGTCTTTCAGCGTTTTCCCTGATTGCTTGTGTCGGTCTTCGTTGTGCTTAGAACGTACTTCAGGCTTGAAATTCTTTCGGGCAGATCATGTCTGCATGGGTGGATTCGGCGCTGGTGGAGTTTCTTCATGAGGTGCAGATGCAGATGGTTGGTTGAAAAGGTGTGGCAAACCCGTCTGCTCAAATTCTCTCACCAGTTCTTGGATCTCACGATCGGTTGACATGGATGCAATTAGAAAACTAAAGAGGCTAAAGAATGCAAACATCGTGGATATGAATGACTTCTTATAGAATCTATCCCCAAAATCCATCATAACTGTGCATTGATGGCGCCGAATCAAACAGAGATCTTGTCCAAACGGCGGTAGATTTCCCAAAATCACATTAATATGGGCAGTTAATACAGAGAACGTACCGGCACCACCAAATTTGATTTCTTCTAACGGTTGTTTGTTTAGCTCTGATAGACCTTTCCTTCTTCGGCACAGGTAGTAGCTATGGCTGCACCCTAATGCAGACACTTGACACCTCTGGACACCATTTGCGACAGGGAGTCGAGCGTCGACCCCCGACAGAATGTCATCCACGGCTTTGATGATTCCTCTTATTTCTAGGCACTTCATCAGACATAAGTCCTGACACTTATGGAGAAGTTGGGTCGCTTTTCTTACCGTGTCTTCATCCCATTAATCTCCATTGGTAGCATACTTAGGCTGGTCTTCTGATCCAATGTTGACTGTCCGCATCTTCAGGAACTGAGTCACTTCAGGAGCTTCGATTGCTGGTCTGTGTATGTCGCAGTATGCTTCTGACCGAGGAATAACACTCTTGCGTAGATCATCATCCTTGTCAATTGCGAGGTTATAATGTGCAATTGCTTGAACTTCTTGTGCTTTCTTGAGCATCCAATACCTTAGTATGAACCAACCGGGTAGCTGCATCTAAAGCTAGACAAATTTCATTAGTAGAAAAGGTAAGCATGAAACTACCAACAAGACAATCCCAATTTATAGTATCCTGGCGAAGCTCAGCCTCCGCGTAGCAAGTCTTTGCTATTGGTTCCAGAGTATGCACAGACCGATGTACCCATTCTTCCCGAGGTACATGCTTCCATGCGTCGTAGCATTGCTCCAAATGCCTCTGAGGGTTAGTCTTTCCATCAAACCTGCTTTGGATCTCCTGGGGATGATCCATAAATCTCAGGTGAATGAACTGCTGACAAGCTGTCCAACTAGGAATGTACTTCTTATGGTTATCCCTCCATCTTGATGCGGTGGCATGGAATGCTGAATCCAGAGTCTCCCGTGTCTGTGAAGCCGACATTTGTTTTGAGAATGTCGCACTAAAATCTGTTGTGTCTGTCGAACCATCAAAAACGGGTAAAGCTCTTGTAAGCCATCTGAGAGACTTGGTAATTCTGGCACATCTGTGTCCATGGAGCTCATACAATCGGTTCTGCCAATTCTCTAAACCATCATCTGAGTCTGTCATATAGGAGCTGTCACACTGCCAATCCATAATACCTTTGGCACTGGGGTCAATATAATCTTCTTCCTTCGCTGTGATGTTATAGATGTGCTCCAGAACATCCTGATCTTCGTTTCTGAGTGGTTCTATGTATCTTGCTCCTTGTGAAGGATCCAGTGGGATGATGACTCACAACTCCTTCCCTTCGAAGATCATTTGTCCCTTCTTTAGGTTAATAACTGCAACATTTTCCATTGCCCACTCAATACCTAACAAGGCTGGATAGGGATTGCTATCATCAATAATCTCAATAACTTCGAAGTCTGCTACAGTACAGACTCCATCAATATCTACTGGAACATTAGGAAATCATCCCAGGGGCACAATCTTCTGCTGATTGGCTAATATCAACTGTATCGGGGACCAGTCAAGGGTAGGTTTTCCCATTTGTTCCCAGGTATGCTTGGGTATGACATTAACTTCTGACCCTAAGTCCAAGATCACATCAGTCATCTCATACTCTCCTATCTGAGCGTTCAACCTCATTTCCCTACCAGTTCTTCTGACTCTATGAACAGGTTTTTCCTGACCAGAACCTTGCTGAGGTTCACAGGAAGCAATAACTATCTACAATTCACTTAAAGCATTTTGATTTCTTAAAAGTTTCAGACAACTATGTAAAAAGGAGGACAGTGTACTTATGTTATCCATCGAAGTTTCGTGCGGCTGCGACTGCTGCTGATGTGGCTGCGCAGGTGCTACAACTCGGCTAGAATCCACAAAATCTTTCTTGGCTTCCATGAATGTCTCCTTTTCTCTTTCAATATCAAAGGTGGGGACTTTCATGGGGGCCTTGCGAACCCAAGCCTCAGCAGGCTGATTCTCGGTAGGCTGTATATGCGCCGTAGCTCCACTTCTGGTAACAACATTAATGGCTGGAGCAGGTCTTTGCTCGATGGAAATGATCTGAAGATTCTGAGTAGGGGCACTATTTCTTTCCTGAATCTTAGCTATCAACTTCGGGCACTGCTCGATCACATGATCTACTACCCGAAAATACCGACATGTCGTAGTGGGGTTCCGATAGTCACGAGACAGATGTCTGGCTTGGTTACAGTTATAACACACCACTTGACCACGTCCTCTGCTAGCCATACCACCACTACCACGGCCTTGAAAACCACCTCTACCTGATGCACCGCCACGGTATCCATAGCCGTCATTACTCGGTCCCTCATTTTGTACCTGATAGGCATCGTAGGTGCGTTCTCTCATGAGGTCATAATTGCGACACTCATATTCATTATGTCCTACGGACTTACAGAATTTGCAATAAGGATTCTTCAGGACTTGCCCATACCTCTGTTGCAGATAGCAGTTCTTAGGTCGATGCTGGCCAGTTTTCCGACAGATCTCGCAATATAGAACAGTAGGGTTGAACGGGTTTGGCGCACCAGTATTCAGGTAATTCCTTACCACAGGGCACTATTCCTTGTCATGACCTTCTGTCCGACATTGTGTGCACCAAACCTCTTCGTGACCAATTTTTTCTTTCTTCATATCGTGAAGCTCCAGAGCCATCGCTGCCAACTACACTTAGATTTGAGCAATACCAGAGTTATCTTCGACAGGAGTGGTTTCAAGCTTCATCGCTATTTCCAGAGCCTCCTGCTGGTCAACAACCTTCTATTGCATGAGTGGAGTTCTGATATGCGGTAGCAACTCTGCAATAAACCATTCCTTGTGCTGTGCAGGTCCAATGGGGAAACTGACTTGGTCTAGCAGAACTTTGAACCTTTGATCAAAGTCCCACACTGATTCTCCACGCCTCTGCTGAATCTCTTTCAATTCAGTGATAAACTGCGACTCAGATTTCGGCTTCTTGAATTCCTTTATCATTGCTGCTTTTATATCAGGCAAGGCATGGTTCTGAGCGCTGGAGAATTTCATGAACCAGGTCAGAGAACGGTCTCTGAAAGAAGTAACCAGCTGCGCTCTTTTTGTATCTTGATCCGTAATGGACTTAGTAGTCCATACGGCTTCACATAAAAACCAGAACTGTTCTGGATCCTCTAATCTAGTTCCTTTGAAAATAGGTAGCTTAATGTCATCATGCATATGGGCCATAGTGGATCTAGGGGGGGCTGGAGGGGGACTGGAAGTAGGCGGGGGGGAACTTAATGGGGTAGACTGACCTGCGATAGGAGTACTCAGGCTAGTGTGACTTTCAGACTGCGACGGGTTCTCAATGATAATAGGTCTTTGCTGCGGGGTTACCGGAGGGATTCCAACAGAAGGGGCTTCTTCGGACTCTGCGGGATTTAGAGGGGGATAATCGATATGCTGACCCTGGGAATAGGATCCAAAATCTCTCTTGTACCTTTTTCCACTTCGCAGCAAACCACTTTGCTCGTCGAAGGTATTTTCACTTACAAACATAGGTTAGTAATACTAACTCTAACAGTCTGTTTCAATTAGCAATATACCTTTTTCAGCTAATAGCATTTTAATTCTTAAACTAAATGAATTCAAAAACTTACCCCTGGGTCCTTTGAAAAACTGTCGCTTAGCTTCACTAAAGGAGGTACTCGTGTCGATGGCGAACTCCGTCACGAATGCCTCGAGGGTTCGCGTGGTCCAGAAATCAACATCGTGGGATATCTCGTTGTTCACCCTTTTTAGTATATTAATTCTCATGGGAGTCCAAGCAGGAAACTGACGTTCTTGGAAGTTCGTTCTTTTCTCTGTTAACCTAGATAACCACTGGTGCAACTCTATGTGGATACTACCAAAGAAAATCTCATAAACATCACAAAAACCATACCTTTGTAAAAAGTCATTTGTACTGCGACGCGGATCCTTGTTCTCTTGCGCGGCAAATTTCAGATAAGTCTCGTCAAGCCAATCACCGATTTCCTTCACAGAGGGTCTCCAAAACATAGCCCTCGAGGTACGACGTAAACCCCTCTTGAGCAGATACTGAGTTCAACTGGCAATGAAACCAATTTGTTGGGCTATAGGGCAGACCCAGGTTTTATACCTTTAACTTCGCACCAACAAAAGACCCACAGAGTTGGACCTTTCGGCAACAACCTACGAACAGGTTGCAATCTCACCTGAAACTGCTATGGGGTGCCGCAGAACCAGATTTCTGCAAGCAGAAGAGGGATATTACTGTACCTTTAGCTTTCAAACAGATTATAAATGTAAATCACATAGCTTGACATTCACTTATTTAGCTTCGCAGTTAGATAAACAAACAGTGCCTTGCGTAACCCTTTACTAGGAATTCACAGCGAAACTATTATCTAGCAATGATCTTTAATTATCAGATATATAGATTTAATGCATAAAAGAACATAATAGAAACAACACACAGAACCACAACACCAGATATAATGTGGTTCACCCCTAGTGTAGGGGTTACATCCACAGAATTGTGTTTTATTCAACTTTCTACAAAAACCACAATTCTGATTTGCGCACTCAGCTGCAGATCCCTTCAAGTCCTCAAAGCCACGCACACAGCGGCAGGCCTCTGCGCACACAGCTGCAGATTTCCTTATCCACCCAAATTCCTTTGTGCACACAGCTGCAGAGGTCATCCATGCACACAGCTGGGACTTAACCTTTTCTTACAAAATAGCCTTAGCTTCGCATCAAATCCTCTTACACAAAAATCCTAACCTTACTTCTTTACAAGAGTTCATATTTATTCAGCGCACATATTACAAAACCATGGGCTTAAACCATGGGCACCCTGAACCCTAAACCCTGGACTTAAACCATGGGTTTATTACAAAAAGAAGACTTTGACTCAACCCTGACACCCCTAAGAATAATTTGAGTTATAACTCCGCTTACATCTTCCACAAAACCGCGGAGTTACCAAAAGTAGGGACCGTTAAGGTGTGCGCCCCAACAACCGATATGCATGGTTGATGCACAGTGAGGACTAATTCAGCAGTAGTAGAGACCCAGGATGTTGATGCATATTTCTTGGTTCTCTTTGGGATGAAGAAACATTTTGTTTGTGGGGAAAATGTAGAGGGGGCCACTTGACCTCTTAAATGTCATCATAATTGTATAATTACACAGATACTAAAAAATGAGTAGTTGGAGCGGGTACAACCACTCCAACCTCTATCATAATGTATAAGTAAGCATCAAAGATTTATAGAAAGGTGGATTGGATGTCCCTTCCCAATACTTGTGTTTGATGGCTGTGTATGAGCGTGTAAAGTATGCTTGAATGTGAGGTGAAAGCCTAGCTTTCAACACTCTCTCAATTCACAAATGCAAATTTCTCAAATGATCAAAATATCCTCTCTTGGTTGGTCCCTTTATTTTATAAAAATCCTTAGTATTATAAGGTTACCAATCCATCCATAAACTCAAGCCAATTCAAATTAGGGTGTGTTCTCAAGATTTGTCATGTGCCTTCCCTTTCCTAGCCTTCCATCTTCCCCCAATTCGAGTAAGAACCCATTCAACTTCCCCAACTCACATGAGTGCCCTCTTGGATGCTCTATTTCGACCTGAGATGCTAGATATGTCAGATGTCAGCCCCCATATCTTATTTCTATCATAGGTTTCATAGCATCTTCATCATTGTTTCCATAGATCTCGGGAATCTAGTCCAGTGTCTCACTAGCTCCAAAATGACTCTTCCACTCCCATGTAAGTTACATTTCCTTCCAAATTTGACCTATGGTTCATATGTACTAGTGTATTATCCTTATAAATCATCCAAGAACATTTAGGCTTCCCGTGGATTCAAAATTGCAAGAGGAGGATGCCATGTGACACATAAATTCTAGTTTTTGTGGCCCCCCTAGTCTCCATGTCTCTTCATGCTCCATTGCAACTTAAATTTTATATTGTATTTATTTAATAAGATCCATTATTAAATATTTATTCCATTCCAATTTCAGTATATAATTTATTAGCTCCCTTATTAAAATTCCAAATGTATCCATCCAACCTAGGGAACTAGTAGGATTGATGGAATTGTCCTGCTAAATGGGGACATTATAGAATATACTTGTTTGATGGGGAGGGAAACTTTACTGCTAGGAAGCATATGGATAGATTTGAATATTTCATTGATTTGGAGGAAGTGGTGTATGATGATGCTAAAATGAGGTTGTTTGCATAGAGTTTGTCTTGGGAGGAAAGTAGATGGTTTAAAGACTTACCTGCAAGATCTATTCTTACCTTTGAATCCTTTCAAACTTTGTTTCTAGATATATGAGAAGATAATAAAATTTCTTTGCCAGTTATTTCTCAATATAACAACCTGAAAAAAGGAAATTTTGAATCACTCCATGAGTTTTCTAGCAGGTTTATGAGGGCATATAATTCCATACTAGCAACTATTAAACCCTTAGTAGGTGTTTCCTAACTCCATTATGCTGATGCGTTTGAAAGTGATTTTTCTTTGTTGTTGAGAGAAAGAAAGTCTCAAAGTATTCCTACTATGTTTAGAGATTCCTTAGAGGTAGAATCTACTTTGATGGATTCTGGAGAGCTGAAACAAAGAGTAGAAGTGGAAAAAATAAGAACTAGAGAATAACATCAGCCTTTCACTTCTGTTGTTCTTGCCTCTTCTTCAAATGATGAAAGCTTTGAAATGATGATGAAAGCTATGGAAATATTAATGGACAGGTTGGCTCTAGAAAACGTGTTGCCTCCTTTCACACACCTGGGTCACGTGGCAGAAATATTCAAGCCACTCGGTGTGTCCTTGGGGGCAAGTCTCGAGTCAAGGCTGTCACCTTGTTCTTGACTCCTCCGTTTAGGCTCAACTCCTAACGAAGCCAAGGGGGTAAGACCCTATTAAGTTACTAAGGAAAAATTATTTAGTATGGTGATGTTAAATTGAATGAGTTACTTAGGAGTTTGAAATTTAACCATAAAAAACCATAGATGATAAGATACAAAAAGAGCACACGAAAGCACAATGCTAAGACACAATCTCTCTCTCTCTCTCTCTCTCTCTCTATATATATATATATATATATATATAGAAAGAAAGAAAATAGCCAGTGCCTTAAAATGGAGTCAAAATATAATCAATGTACGTGCATGTGCTGGGAGTGAATGTTTTGCGATTGCCTCTTGGTACGTTTTAAGTTAATGTAAAATATGAGTTGATTACAATTAGGTGAAGGGGTGGACTCCAGATATACCCGAGAGTACTTGGAGTATGTCCAAAACTAAACCTTCACGGCTACCCGCAAGGAATATGTGGGTTGAATGGAGTCTCTGAGGCTATTGTTCATAATGCACCCATAGGTGTAAAAGAGATCGACGCCCCGAGGTCACTTTTTAGGAGTTCTCGCTTCATTTGGGTATTTTTCCACCGTAATGGTTTGATCGAGGTGTTGGATTTTCACCTGATGGTTTGTCAATTTGGGAGAGTTAATCCTAATTATTCTATTCACTCAAGTTATTTTGATGCATCTTGACTGATCGGACGAACCACAGCCAAGTGCAGAGCATACACACTAGAGTCTTGTCAATTTTAGTAAATTTTAGACAAGGTGTTCTTATTAAAAAGAAAACCCCCCAGGAACCTCTTTTGGTCCAAGTGGACCTCAATTGGGGAAACAAGGAGGGGTTTATTTTATTATGGTTACTAAAAAAAATGATGATAGCAAATGAAACATAAAAAGATAAGCAAACCACAATTTTCTAATTAGACTACCACGAACCTTTCTTCACCTTTCGGCTCAAAAGGAGGCTCGTGGGGTAAGTATTAAAGTTACTTTGAAACCAATAGAAATGGAATATGGAAATGATTTTAAATCAAAGTATACTACCCTAAATATTAGTACTACACTAGATTGAAAAAAGATGAATGAAAAGAAAAAAATGACACAGACGCAAATCCCACTAGGGGGGATGGTGAATAGGCTCGAAAGAGCCTATTCGAAAATATCTTTTGTTTTTATTAGCAACGATTTACAATATCAGAAAATTGAAATTTATGCACTTTGGTCCTTGTTATTTGGGATCCAAAGGCTTACAACAAGCTTGTAACAAGCTAACTTCAAATACGGTGGTGGGGGAAGCTTCTGGGAAGCTCTGGTTCGTCCAAGAGTCAAAAAATGGGCAGAGTCTCCTTCTCTTTTTTGTTAGACCTGATAAAAAACAGCGATCAATTAAAATCAAATGTTCCCAAACACACTTTAAAAGTGTTTTGGGTCACCACACTAGTTACCGAAAAAAAACTAAGCAAAAATTTGTTAAGTTGGGGTAATCTAGTTTTGCAAAAAAAGGAACCAAGGAAAGCAAGCTTTCCTTGGGATCTTGGCTTGTTGATTGGGAAGCCAATGATATGTGCACTTTTATTGCAGAATATGAAACTTTAAAGTACATAAAAGGAAACTACCTTAAAAGAAAGCTACAAATTTTCTTTAAAATGCTTGCAAAAAATAGGATAATTTTAGCTAGATCTCTTAAAATATGACTTTATATGCAAAATGGAACTGAGATCTAAAATTAAGAAAGGATATTACTAACTAGATCTATATGTAATTTTCTTTGTGAGAAATATCTAAGCAATAAGATTCTTTAAAAGTAACCAATTTGAAGATAAATTAAGATTTTGAAGGAGGAAGATATAGAAAGAGTGTTGGAAGCCTGGGAATGTTGGGCTTTGGAGTCTGTTTTGGTGGAACATTGAGGGACTATGTCATTCAGAAGATCTTGAAGATGAGGAATATGAAAACCAACTCAACCCCTTCCACAAGCGATATCACCTGCAACTTAGAAATCCTTGCACAAACAGATGGTTAAAACATGGGTGTTGCTGGAAGAGATAATTGGAAAGCATGCAATTAAAATATAAATACATACAACTCCAATAGATCTGAAACAAGTAGCAGTAAGAACATAAATAAAACTAGAATAAACTCTTACCCTAATAGGAGGGAGCTATGTCCTTCAAGGACAACAATTAACCAACAAAAGCAGTGATAAATAACACAGATTATACCTCATAAGCATTTGACAATCACCATCCACACATGAAGACAATTACACCATAGATCTTGCCCCCAAAGCTTCTTTATTCCAGAATAATAAACAATACAATACAAGAGAAAAAACACCTCAATCCCAGTTCTAACTAGCTTGGAAGAGGATGCTTGTGCTTTGATTTATACAAAAACCAGGAGATCCAGCCCAGGGGGGCACAAATCCCAAAAAGACAGATCAAATCAGCTGATGGAGAGTCAATCAATGCAGATATGAAGCTGAACTGAGCCTACTTGTCAATCAGGGGCTTGATTGAGCTGACACATCAACCCATAAACCGACACATCATTCCACAGAGCTCCCAAGAGAGCCCACACATGTGGAGGAGAGAGAGAGGGCGCAATTCCCCCTAAAGGCTACTGAAGATCAACTCTGGATCTGATTTGATCACCTCCTTCAGTCAAGGATTTGTCAGATCTAGTCAATCTGGTTCAGATTTGACTGATTTCAATCAAATCGGCTGAGAATCCATTGATCTATGATTTTGGATTTGCTCCATTATTCACCAATTTATTAATTAAAATAATCAATAAATGATTTTTTGGGGCTCTCTGACCTGAGTGATGAAAAATCACTCAAAACTAGGAAATAGTGGGTCCATGGGTTTACATGGTGCTCTTAGGTTGAAAATGAGCACCTACATGACTGAAACTGATTTTCGAGCCCACTTTTATTACAAAACCAAATTTTCCAATTAAACTATTAAAAAATAGCCTAAGTTTTAGAAAAATTAAATTTTAATAAAAAACACTGAAAAAAATTAAAAAAATGAAAAATTGAAAAAACCTAGGGGGACTCAGACATGTTCATATGACTCGACCATATGCCTAGCATGTTTATACATTGACACACAGACTCTAATAACCTCAATAGGCCTAAATGCCAAGCCGACCACTCCAACTTTGGAGGTATGGAGTGAAAAACTCAAAAATTATCAGTCATTTATTCAACAACCAATAATAACCAAGGGAAAAAACACCCTGGGCTGATCGGATTGACAAATAAAGTCTAAGAGATTGAGTCTTTTACAAACACTATCATGCTAGAACATTTATTACAATTCCCCCATGGGGTATGAACATGTGATATAGTACAACCCAGCTTCCCAGAAGCAAGACTGAAGATCTTCTGAAGTCTGAACAAGTCATCCTTGTCCGGTTCACCAGGATCACTTGATAAAAAACCACTAAGTACAACTTAGGTGGTAACACAGTCCACCCAATAGAGGGAAACCTGAACCTCAAGTAAGGAACCCCATATTTAGAATACCAACACCTCCTCCTCCTCCTCAAAAGAAGCAGAGAGACCAAAGAAATATCAGAAACCCAGTAGATCAACAAATAAGGCCTCCCTTTCCTGAGAATTATGTTGATGAGGAGGTAGATTCACCATTTTAATTATTTAGATACAAAAATTTATCTTACTGAAGAATTTTATAATATGTTTTCTCATGAGGATGACAGTAGTGTTTTTTTGGTGGATTCAGAGCAATATCAGATGGGTTACCAAAATGCAATACATGATTTTTAGAAGAACCCAAAGTTGAGAAATAGAGATGTAACTATAAATAAAGGAAGGAATAATGCAAAACAAACTTCTAGTCTTCGAAATAATATAGAAAAAAAACAAAAAGAAAAACACAAGGAAAAACAGAAAGAGCAAGATGTACAAAAAATTGTAAGTAACAAAGGAGAAGTATTAAAAGAAGTTAAACAACCCACACCAATTGATGTAGATAAAGAAGTTTCCTCCTTTAATTTTCAAAGTGAGTGATCAAAAATAAATATTTCTATCCCATTCAAGTAGTTGTTAAAGAATAATGAGTATAGAGAAAATATCACCAATATGCTGCAAAATTAAGGTAAGTGTCATGCATATACTTTAGAGCTCATAGAGGATACTCCCACCATATTCCTTGTCCCCATAGTTGAATACATAGATGAGGAATATGTACCTCCTTTTTATGTAAGTATAAATGTCCATGATATGATTTTGCATAATGGCGTGCTTGATTCAGGTGCATCTCACAATTTAATGCAAGGGTTGTAGTGGAAAGTTTAGGATTGTAGATTACTAGACCTTATAAAGATTTGTATTCCTTTGATTCTAGAAAAGTGAACTTTCTAGGATTGATTAAAGATATGGTGGTAAATCTGGCTCAAATTCCATCCAAAAGCATTGTCATGGATGTGGTAGTATCTTATATTCCTGCTAAATTCAATATGCTACTGTCCAGATTGTGGGCTTCAAAGATGAAGGGAACATTACAAATGGATATGTTCTTTGCAACTATTCCTTTGTTTGGAGGTCATAGGAGGTTGTACAGAGAAAAGAGACTAGCATATGTGGTGAGTAGCCAAGTTAAACTTAAAAAATCACCCCATATATGTTGTATATATTGATTTAGGATTTTTTCCATGATTCAAATGCTCATCTTGAAATACCCATAGTGGTGGATATAAAAGAAAATAAATAATTCTCTCAGAGATAGGAAGCATTGGAAAAGAAACAGAATGAAGAAGGGCTCCAAGAAATGTTTTTTGATGGGTCTCTCAGCAAAGAGGGAGTTGTTGATGAGGTGTGTATAATTTATCCTAACAGAGAGTTTAAAGTTTTTTCTTTTAAGTTAAATTTTGAATGCACCAATAATGTAGCAAAGTATGAAGCTCTAATGTTAGTACTAAATTATTTAAAAGGTTTGGGAGCCAAAAGAATTGATGTATTTGGATATTCTGAGTTAGTGATTAACCAAGTGAATGACAACTATCATACTAAACATCCAAGGATGTGAGAATACATAAATGACATCGATGATATGTTGGGTAGTTTTTTCACAGAAAATAGATTCAGAGTTGTTCCCATAATAGAAATTAAAGTAGAATATTCACTCGCAACCAATGCTGGTAATTTCAAGGTTCCCATATATTCTAAAAAGAAATATAAAATAGTAGTTGTGCATAGACCTTCCATCCTTGATAATTCCAAACATTGGAAGGTATTTGAGGATGATTTTCAAATAAAAATATTTCTGGAAATGTAAGACGAGTTTGTAAATACTCAAATAGATATAGAAAAGCAAAACACAGAAAACTTCCATGAAAGTGTATAGTCCAATGATGAAGATGTTGAAAATAAAAAGATGAAAAATGTTATTGGAGGTAAGGACATAATACAATTGAAAATAAATTATATCCCTAAATGTCTAATTCCTCTTGAAAAATTGTTTGATCAGAATGATGTTGCAAAATATCCAAAGCTTCATCTTATTGAAAATGACAATGAAGATCAAAACATAGGAACTAAAGATGTACCCAGAATTGTAAAATTGTCTAAAAAAATTTCTATGGATGAGAAGGAAAAGTACATTCACTTGATGAAGAGTTGTATTGATGTTTTTGCATGGAGTTATGAAGACCTGAAAGAATATGATACTTCCATGATACAACACGCTATTCCTATTAATCCTGGAGAAAAACTATTTAGACATAAGTTAAGAAGAATTAGTCATATGTTGTTGCCTCTAATAGAAATGGAAGTCAAGAATTTGTTTAATGCAAAGATCATTGTTACTCTTAGATTCTCTATGGGTAGAAAATTTGGTATCGGTCAAAAAGAAAAATGGCAAAATCATACTTTGTGTTGATTTTGGGAATTTAAATAATGTATCATTGAAAGATGACTATCCTTTACCTAAAATGGACCATATTCTACAAAATGTGGTAAGAGAAGAGATAATTTCTACCATGTATGGCTTCTCTGGATATAATGAAATCAAATTTCTTCCATATGACCAAGAAAAAAATGCTTTTACTACATCGTGGGGTACTTTTATGTGTGCCAAGATGCCATTTGGGTTGATGAATGCAGGAGCCACCTTTCAATGACCCATGGATATTGATTTTACTGAAGAACAATATAAACTTTTAGTTGTGACAATTTCAATCTACAACAAGATCTAGGAGCCTTAGAGAAACTTACAAATCAAATTTGATGCAAAACCAACAAAAAACCATTAAAAGAGAAACAATTTACACATGCAATGTGAACATAAACAGGTTATTATTTGACTTTCTAACCTTAAAAAATGTTAGTAATAGGTTTATATTACATCCAAAGTGGTTTGTGAGGCTTGAGAAGCCCAAAATGACTATACATGTGAAATTGGCAAATTGGCCTCAATACCCCTAGGTGGGACAAACACGCTCCAAATCAACCCAAATGGCCACAAATTGATGTTCGGATGTGAATTAGGTGACATGGAGAAATAATAACCCTTTTTCATGCATGGGTGTGCAAAAATAGGTGGGTGAGAAGCTCTAGGTGGCATTAAATGTACCAAATCCGTCCAAAATTGGACAAATTCCACCTCTAGCGCTCCTAGTCAACCAAAATGTCCACACTCATTGAATGGGAGCGCACCAACAATGATTAGGGGACACATTTGGATGGTTGACAGAGATGGAGTGCTCATGTGGGTGTGAATGCCCCAATTTAACTGGTTATTGGTCCAACTAAGCACCCTAAGTACAAACCATAGTGTAATAATGCACAAAACGAAATAAAATTGACTAGGGACTTAGACTAAGGTACTAAGGGGTTGGATTAATGTTCTAACACTCTCCCTTAAGAAAAAACTTAGTACAGATCATAAAATGAAGGAGGCCTTGGAAACAAAGGCTCAAGTCACCTCAATACATAAATCAAAAATTTTATTTGTCCATATGAAGTGAGGAAAAGAGGGAAAACCACATGGGACAAAACCTTCCCTCAAGAATGGACATGGGGCTGAAACCTACAAAAAATAGTGGCATTCACCATCCATCACCCATTATAAGAAAATATCTCATATGAGTGAAGGTATTCTTTGTGAAAGTCTTGGTGAAAATGTCAGTAGTTTGCTCGGTGGATGGGCAATACTACAGTGAAATCACGTTGTCATGCACTATTAGGATATTTAGACACTTAGGAGTTAGTTAATATCAACTTGTGTAATATGTCTATTAGGTAAAAGTGTGTTTCTTTAGTATGCATTAGTATGCATTTGTAAATATTATAATCCGATGGTCACGATATGTTCTAGACATAGAGTGATCCGACGGTTCAACTTCTCTTAGATCATACCTACCATTGATCCGTGTCTTAGCATCCGATTGGTATATGATATCGATTTAAATAACATATAGGTTCCTTGGCTAGTTAATCGATTATGAGAAGCTCATATGTAACTTTCTTTCTTTTGCATAATAAATTGCTCTAAGTAGCTATTTGGCTGGGATCATGGACTATTTCCCTCTTGAGGGTTTTAACCACGTGACAAAAATCGGTGTGTTGATCTGTGATCTATTTGTGTGAAGAGGTTGTTGAAGGTGTTCGGTATTTTGGGAGTACCCTATGCACCCGAACATGGTATCAGAGCTTTTATGAAGAGCTGCTTTCGGTTTTGATCAAGATCTAGAACCGATGTTGCCGAAAGTTTGAAATGGCTTTTGTTTTTGGATTTTCTGTACATTTTTGGCCTATGGGAGCTATTCCATTGTGTATGGAGCGTCATGTCCATTGGGAAATAGTTTTCATTTCACCGTAAACCGTTTCCATTTGCTCTAGAAACACCCATTTCGGAAAATCTGAAGGTATAATGTTACAGTGATGGATTTTTTTTAAATCTCTCATATTTTATCAGTTTATTCTTAGATCTTTTATGTTTTAGTCTCAAACTGTTGCCTTCCCTGACTGCGTATGCTCTTTGCCGTGCACCTCGTGCAATCACGCTGAATCAGAAACAGTAAGGGAAATTTTTATTTTTTTTATTTTTCTGTCTTCTTGGCTACGTATACTCTTTGTTGTGCACCTTGTGCGATCACAGCAAATCAGAAACAACGAGAAAACTTGAAAACGTAGACTTTCTGGGTAAGCTAACCAAGATCTAACCCCACTGTGTGGGAAAAGTTTTTTTTTTTTTTGTTTTTAATTTTTTTTGTGATTTGCAGGAAAATAAAGCAAGCACGGAGAACGAGAGAGAATAGTAAAAAAAAAAAAAACCCTTCCTCTTTCCATTATTTTACCTACCTTTTAAACTTAGCTCACTTGGTCCAAAGTTGCTTTATTACTTAATAGGTCTTGAGTTCAAGTCTTATTAAGCTAATTTTTTAGTGCATGCAATTTCTATTTTCAAGTTATCTTATTGTAAAAGTGCATCTCACATAAATAAAATAAAATAAAAGTGAGTTACTTAAGTCTTTTAATTTATTGCCGCACTATTTGAAAGTCACATTATTGTAAAAATGAACATCACGTATTTTACAAAAGTGATTCACTTCAAAGCAACTTTATTGTAAAAGTGATTTTCAAAGGTTGATCTTGGGAAGAGGGGGCTTCTTGTTTTTAGTTGGCCAAGTTAATATCTGCCACGTCACTATTGAGGACATCTTCAACATTGTCTTTGATCAAGCATAACTTCATCATCCAGAATCCATTTTAAGTGCCATTTTTTTCAAAATCGCATATTTTTTCAATATCTTTGCATCCAGACAGTTAGTTTTCATTCTTTCAACCATTATTTTATAGTATGGCCTCTCCTTGTGATATTATACTTACAATTTCTAACTATTTCTCATGGAAATCTCGTATGGAGGATGTTCTACGAAGTAGGGGACTTTTCAGGATAACCTCAGGGAAAGAAACAGAACCCACTGATGATGATAAGAAAATTAAATGGGCAAATAGATGTGATGAATCTCGTTGATTGATTGGGATGTCAATCTCTACTAATTTGCGATTCCACATATTTGGAATTGATGAACCTAATCTCGCTTCGGAAAAGTTGGAATCTGTGTTTGGTAAACATAATGAAATTTGAGGTCATCAACTTGAGAATGAGTTGCTTTCCTCGAATCCAAATGATTTTTCATGCATTCAAGACTATTTATCTAAGTATAAAACTCTTAGACTATTATGTGCAGAATGGAAGATTACGAAAGAAGACAAACAATGTATTTATCATATTCTTTCAAAACTTGGACCTGCATATTCTATTTTTGTATCTACATTCCACTCCATGAAAGAATCCTTAACTGCAGCTAGCTATCAAAAGCCTAGCCTTGAATATTTTTATGATTCCTTAATTAGAGAGCAAGATAAGCTCATTCATCTTGGAATAATTAACAATGCAGATACATCTGGGAAAGCCTTATTGTCCCAATAGAAAGAAAAGTCCAAGCCTCCCAAAAAATAGAATTTTCGCAATAATAAGCAAAACAACAAGGGTCCCAAACCCTCTCAGTCAGCTCCTTCTTTAAAAAATGACAAAGGATCCAAGAAAAAAGGAAAGAAGACTGAGCTTCATTGCAATTTTTGTGGGAAAGATAATCATGATGAATCTAAGTGTTTTAAGAAGATGACAACCTTGGAAGAAGCAACGAAGAAGCACCACATCAGTCTAGATTCATCTTCAGAATCTACCTCTCATGGACATGCACTTTGTGCTTCTAGTTACTCTTTTACTACATCTTCTTCTTCTACTTCAATTGAATGGCTCATTGATTCTGGAGCATCTTATCATATGGCTAAGGATAAAGCCATCTTTTCTACTATGAATGAATGTAACACCAAAAAAATATTTGTTGGTGATGATAGATCTCTAAGTTTTGTAGGATCTGGAACATTTCTAGTAGAAAATGGTCATTTCAGTGATGTACTATGTGTTCCAAAAATTTCCTGCAATTTGTTATCAATCTATCAAATTACTCATTTAGGTGAAGGTAAAACTGTGACGTTTACACCTCACCAAGTTGTAATCAAGGATTTTAAAAATCCTCAAAATATCCTTGCTACTAGAACTGTTGATGATATTAATAGGTTGTACAAATTTAACAACTTTGGGTCATCACCTTTTCCTTCAATTTTTGTTGCTTATAGTGATAACTTGAGCAAACTTTGGCATTATCGATTTGGTCACTTAAATTATCACTCATTGCAACAACTATATAAAGACAATATGGTGACTGGTCTTCCATTGGTATCTTGCAAGGATGGTGTTTGGTCCGGTTGTGTACTCAGAAAACATCATCGGGACAGTTTTGACAAATGTGCCTCTTGGCACGCCTCGGTTCCCTTGGAGCTTGTGCATAGTGACTTGTGTGGCCCTCTTCCATCTGCTTCCTTTTATGGTTTCAAATATTTCTTAACTTTCATTGATGACTACTCCAAACACACTTGGGTTTACTTCCTAAAACTTAAGAGTGAAGTATTTAACATGTTCTTGGCCTACAAGGCCCTTGTTGAAAAACAATCTGGTCATCAAATTATTAAGTTAAGATCTGACAATGGAGGAGAATATGTTAACAACAAGTTCAATACTTTTTGCACTGAACAAGGAATCCAACAACAACACACTATTCCATATACACCACAACAAAATGGTGTAGCTGAATGGAAGAACCGCACTTTAAAATAAATGGCTAATTGTATGATCCAATCTAAGGGACTAAGTCTTCAATATTTGGCTGAGGCCATAAATTGTGCAAATTACATAGTTAATTGCACACCGACTAAATTTTTATAGGGTATAACACCGGAAGAAGCATGGAGTAAAATTAAGCCAGATGTAAGTCACTTTTGTGTGTTTGGTTGTGAAGCATGGGCTCACATTCCAGAGGAAAAACGAAAAAACATTGCAGCCTAAAAATGAAAAGTGCATATTTGTTGGATATTCTGAAGATGTAAAAGGTTATAGACTTCTTCAGCCACATTCTCATGATATAATCATTAGAAAAGATGTTAAATTTGATGAAAATATCTTGGCCTGCGAGCCTAACTTGACGGGTGTGCCATCTTTGGCCTACGAACCTGATTCGGCGATTGTGCCTTCTTCTTCTTCTTTTTCCAGCTTCCTTGATAGGTTTCCAACTCCAGTTTCTGATGATGACAGTGAGGCTGAAAATCCACCTCCGCCTACTCATGTTCCTCCAATTGCACTAGCACCAATACTTCCTCGATGGGTCCGTTCAACATGTGAAGCAGCTGGTGATCTTGCCGGTGATCCTAGAGATCAACGTCGAACACGTTCTTAGTTTTGGTGAGCCTCTTCTCTTTTGGCTCAAGTTTCCAAGAATCATTATCCAAAAACTTTTGTAGAAGCTTCAGGAAATCCAGATTGGGATGCAGCTATGGATGAAGAATATAGTTTCTTAATGGCGAACGATACTTGGGATCTTGTTCCTCTTCCAAAAGGAAGAAAACTTGTCATATGTAAATGGGTCTATAGAACTAAGTATGCATCATATGGAAGTGTTGAAAGACTTAAGGTAAGGTTAGTTGCCAAAGGTTTTTCCCAAGTTGAAGGGATTGACTGCAATGAAACCTTTGCCCCTGTAGCAAAAATGAACTCCATCTGCCTTGTTCTTTCCCTTGTAGCCTTACATAACTGGGAAGTCCATCAAATGGATGTCAAGTCTACCTTCTTACATGGTGATTTACATGAGGAAATTTACATGGAACAACCTTCTAGATATGTTCAGAATAACTCTAGCCTTGTTTCTCTCCTTAAGAAATCCTTATATGGCCTTAAGCAAGCTCCTAGAGCTTAGTATGCCAAAATGGATAGCTTTCTCCTTGACACTAGTTTTTCTAGATGCCATTCTGACCCCAATGTCTATACCAAGAAAGTAGGAAACCATCTCATCATACTTGTTCTTTATGCTGATGATCTTATCCTTACTAGTTGTGACCCTAAACTTATAACCCATGTGAGATCCAGTCTTAAGCAAAATTTTGAAATGTTAGACTTAGGACATTTGCATTATTTTCTTGGTCTCCAAGTATTACAAATCAAAGAAGGAATCTTCCTTTCCCAGTTTAGGTATGCTTGTGACCTTCTTCGTCGCTTCCACATGGAAGATTGTAAACCAGCCCCTTCTCCCTTCTAGTCTGGAGTCAAACTTTCTGCCACTTGTACTTCCCCTGAAGTAGATGCCACCTTGTATCATCAGCTTATTGGTAGTCTTTTATACTTGACTCATTCCCATGTTGACCTTTCCTTTGCCGTTGGTCATGTTGCCCGTTATATGCAAACTCCTAATGAAAGTCACTGGAAAGTAGCAAAAAGAATACTTCAATATATTTGAGATACAATTCAGTTTGGGATTCATTATAGTACAGGGGGGAAACCTATGTTGGTTGGTTTCACTGATTCATATTGGGCCGGCGATCTTGATGATCGAAAGTTTACTGCAGGTTATGTTTTCAGTCTGGGATTTGGACCTGTCACTTGGGCTTGTAAGAAACAACAAGCTCTTGCTCTTTCTTCAATAGAAGTAGAATATCGAGCCGTAGTTAATGCCAGTCAGGAATATTTATGGCTTCGACAGAACCTTTCAGAGTTTGGATTCGAGCAGTAGCAGCCTACTCCACTTTGGTGTGACAATTAAAGTGCCATCAAGCTTGCTAAAGATCCAGTTCTACATCAGTGCATCAAACACATTGAGCTACACATACACTTCATCAAAAATATTGTTCATGATTATTTTATTGAAGTGCTCTATTTCCCTACAGATGATCAAGTTGCAGACATCTTCACCAAGTCTCTTATAGAAGCGAAGTTTTCTAAACTTCGGTCTATGTTAGGAGTTCAGGAATGTGTCCTTAAGGGGGGATAGGCTCTATTGCCTCCTTCCTTCTCCTAATAGTGTCACTTTTGTAAATCCTTCAATCCTATCCCAAGTTGTTCTTCAGGGGGAATGTTAGGATATTTAGACACTTAGGAGTTAGTTAAGATCAACTTGTGTAATATATCCGTTAGGTAAAAGTGTGTTTCTTTAGTATTCATTAGTATGCATTTGTAAATATTCTTATCCGACAGTCACGATATGTTCTAGACATAGAGTGATTCGACGGTTCAACTTCTCTTAGATCATACCTACCATTGATCTGTGGCTTAACACCCAATTGGTCTATGATCTCTATTTAAAGAGCATAGAGGGTCCTTGGCTAGTTGATCGATTATGAAAAACTCATATGTAACTTTCTTTCTTTTGCATAATAAATTGGTCCAAGTAGCTATTTGGCTAGGGCTATGGACTGTTTCCCTCTCGAGGGTTTTAACCACGTGACAAACATCGGTGTGTCGATCTGTGATCTATTTGTGTGAAGCAGTTGCTGAAGGTGTTTGGTCTTTTGGGAGTATCCTGTGTACCCAAACATGCACTAAGCCCCAGATGTAGTGCATATGGATCTTGATATGCTTTTTTCTCTGCCTCTAAACTGAATTAGTAGATATCTTGATGGAACTTTGATTGTCCACCCAAATGTTTGTAGGGGAAAAACATTAAACAAATTATAACATATATCCAACGATTTAATTCTTAACCCGAAGAGAGCGTAAACTTCTGAGGTACATACAAAATATATGTAGGGGCAGAGTATTGCTAACTTAATTTCATATTCTAGGAGACTGAAATAAAAAATACATGCAACTAAAATTGAATTAAGCTTGCAAAAGCAGGAAATGACATGAAAATAAATCTAATCTAGAAAAGAAGGAAATTGCATGAAATAAATATAATCTAAGAAAGCATAATATTGCATGAAATAAACTGATATAAAGCAATAAACATTAACGTGTGAGCTCACATAAAATCAATACCATCAATTCATAAGAAAGAAATAGTTGAAAATCTACACTAACAATTCGTAAGGAAGAAACTCAAATTAACATGAGAGAGTAAGAGGATTTGCATTAAGCATCATCTCCATTACATAACAATGAAAATCCACTCTATGACTAACTCTAAACTATTCTCTACTTCCAAACCACTAGAGAGGCCTCTACTAAAATGAGGAGAAATCCCTCGTATTTATACACGAATTCAAGATAAATAATCATAATTATAGATCCACTATTCTCTCATCTTATCCCTTCAAATCTTCAACAAACCCACTTTTCTCTCAACTCATCCCTACATATCATCCAACAAATATTGGATGAGATATCCTCTGCACATTTCCATGATCTTCTCCTTGAAATTATCCCACATCTTGAAGATGAAATTCGAATTTGAGGCTAGGTGGTGACTTTTGATCTTGTTAAAGTCTTCAAATACACCTGTAAGCATCACCAACCTCATCCAACTTTAAAGTATAATGAAAATATGTTATTTTTCTCAATAATTAACCATAAATTCACTCAAAATACTCAAAAATAAATGTTTTGGAAAATAACAAGGTAACCCATATTTAGTCATGAAAATGATGGATAATAATGGTTTTATGGAAGGATAAAATAGGAATAAGGTGATAAATGGTATGTGAAAGATGAATAAAATGTGGTATTTTTGCGGCACAACATTCCCCCCAACTTGACTGGATGCATGTCCTCATGAAACTATGCATTGATTCTCTTTAAAACTTTTGGCATTGTAGTTGGGCTTCACATGATGACAGTATGTAAGAATAAATAATTCTAGGATTTGAAATGCATGAGTGGCAGCAATTTTTCTTTTTCTTTTTCTTTTTTTTATATATATTTGTGGTTGGTTCTTGTGTGACAACCATAACAAATGTTGTTTCTTTGTTTCTTGTGGAAACAACTTTCATTTCTTTTACTTGTATTTTTTTCTTCTCTAATACATAAGATTTTTAAAAGTATACATGCATTGGAAATGATGAACCATCAATGTATATTAGAATGCCTTTTATTCATATTATGAATCATGCCAAGATATATAGCAATGTGTAACAAAGCATAGTTTGGGAAAGACATGTTGGTTAATGGTAAATGAGATGACGAATAGGTAAAATGGTAATGAATAGTCCCCCCTCCCCAACTTAAGATGTATTAGGTTTATGAAAATAAGAAAGGCAATGTAGTGAGGGAATTTTCCAAATTCATTCATTTTCTAGAAATTAAGGAATTACATGGTTAAAGATTAGAAAACAACATACCTCCACTTACCCAAAAAGTTGATGAATTTATGCAATAGGAATGTGGTTGCTGCTGCTGAATAATATAATGTGAAATGAAGGATATGAATTGCTACTTGGTTGGATGAAGTAAAAGATAAGAGCTGAAATTAGAACTATGGTACTCTCATATGGCTGAAGTATGCTGCTATAAAGTTGCTGATGGAGTCATGAAAGGTATATAGTCTTCACCCACTACAAAACCCGATGGTACAATTATTACCATGTGAATAAATGTGTCGATGTCGAACATGGAAATAAGTCATTAGATTACTGACCATTGATGAATGTTGTTAACCAATGCGAGGCAATCTCACCATTGATGTCAATGAGTGCCAAGGTACCTAAGTACATCGTGCATAGTGTGAATAAAGGAGTTGATGTCGAGCCACTTGCAAGATCTAATGATCAAGGGACATTGATGTATTCCCCTAATTGTTAGTAAGAGAACTAGCCATTAAGGCATGCAAGGCTCAAGGTACTAAAAATGAACTCTAGTCTCTATCTCAGATAATGTGCTGAGGTCGATGGGGAAATACTTGTTGAAATGTGGGCCTTAAGGAAACCCGCATCAGTCAACACGGGTTGTACATAATGAGTGGTAGGACTATAGATAAAATATCTCGTGGTCAAACAATTTTTATGGCAGGGATAACAAAGCAATGTAATCATGGAAAGGAAGTTGAATGATTTTATTCATAAGGAAAAAGATAAACTAAAAATGAGGAAAAATGTGTGTGACTTAGAAAAGCAGACATGTGGGAAATCATGATGTATAAGGCAGTGAAAAAGTAGACTCTGACATGGATTATGGATAAGCTTGGAAGGAAAAAGGGTAAGTAATCATGACATGGCGTAATTGGTTTCTGAAAGGATTCTTTGTAGCAGCAAAATGTCATGACTTACATAGTGGAAACTCAACTTCTTCAAGCTTTCAATGGAACATTTTTTCTAAAAATTATCTGCAATTCTAGAAATTATTTCTACATGTCATTCGTTCATCTTTATATATGCAAAAACAATTAGTATTTCCCTGCAACAAACTTGTGAGATCATTCAAAATACATGAAATTATGTGCTTAATAAAAAGTTAAAATAAATAAAATTCTCTTATACCTGAAAGTAGCAATGCATATTAAGCAACCCTTCTTGTCAAAACCCGTTTCTGAGCGACTTGCAAAAACAAGTTAGTGCAACAATCATAAAATTTGAGAATATTTTGAATTCATTTATAATTTTAATTTTATGATTTTATTTGTTACCTGATACTTTTTATTTATTTATATGGTTTTAGTTTTTAATTTAATTTAATTTTTATTTTTGTATTGTTATCATAACCCTTTTATGTGCTTATTTTAATATTATAAGTTTATGTATATAGATATGAATATGCATCTTTATGTAATGACTGCACAATAGGGAGAGAGGGTCAACCCTTTCAGTGGTCGACCCCTCTAAAAACATACTATCTTAATTGACCTATATTAGAGAAGAGTGTGCAAACAAGCGATTTTTTATGATAAATTTGGCAGCTTGAAACAAACACCTACCTCCCCCAAACGAAAGATGTGCCAAGTCCCACTGTGAAAAAATAAAAATTAAGAAGAAGACTTAGCTGCGATAGCAGCTGCCTTTGATTTCAAAGACGCATATTAATTTTATTATTTTAAATTTTTCTTAGATTACTTTTTATGCTTATATTTTGTTTATTTTCCTAATGTTAATTTGTATTTATATATATATTTTTATTTTTGTGTTATAATAATATTTTATTATTATAACACTTTTATTATTGTTGTTTTTATATATTTTCTGTATTTTATTTATTTATAAAAACAATTTATTTATGTGTTTATGCACACGTCTTCACCATTGATGCATAGAGCTTCACCATTTATGCACAAAACCTCACAATTTATGCATGCAAAGTGACTGTTCAGATTGAATTGACACCAATGCAAACTCATTATTCAACAACTAGTCCTAGAGGGACTGAGGATTATTAAAGGGAATTACACAAGGTTTTACATAGAGTTGGTAAAAAAACTTATGGGTTGTCCACAATAGACTAATCAAGAGATAGAAAACAATTTACCGTGATTATTCCTTGTTAGTGTGCTTGGTCTTGCTCGGGGGTGATTAACTGAGTTGGAATTACACAACTACTCGAGAATATATGGTTGAGATGAAAGTAGAAGTTCCTAGCTCAGTTGGCCTGCTAAGGATGATAATTCATTCTTATTCTTTCATCTTATTTAAATCCTACTTACTATGTTGGATGTAAATTCTTTTGGAATTTATGTAGGACATAATTAAAAATATATCTATTTCTTTTGAAAGCATAGAATGTTATCATAGATTCTGAAGAGTCTTGCATAAGTTATATTTATTCTTTCAATTTCATATAGGAATGCAAATTGCATATTTAACTTGTTACTCTTGAAAATATTCTTGAGGATGTTAAATGTAGGTAAGACATTATGTTTTATTGAAGTCTATCTATTTTATTTATAGTTAGATAATTCATAAATATATTTAGGGATAATAGATCCCTACTAAGAAAACACCCGTAGAAATCTAACCATGGAGGAAAAAAGAGTTAAGGTACTTAAACACAAGGTTCTTAGTCCGCTGTTAGGGAAAAGGAAATTTATCTAAAATTATAATTAATAGATTCAAAGGGAATGCAAGAATAATTTTTGATATTATTGTTATTTAAATTGCAATTAACCAGAAACTGTTAATAAATTTCTACTCCATAGATTTCTTAGGTAATAGACAATTGGTTGAATTCATATACCACTCATTTTAAAACCATGGAATATTATTTGGATTTTCAAAAAAATTCACTGAAAAACAAAATCCTATTTCATCAAAGAACAAGTGAAATAGGGATATTGCATACCATTGGGCATAAGGGACTCAAGCGCAGTAGAGGTAAGTTTGGATTAACATTCTTAGTAAAAGAAAATAAATGAGAGTACTCTATATTATTGTTTTACAATTCATAGATTTAATAACACTTACAATGTTGGGAAACAAACAGAACTATAGGCATAGAGTTCAAGCCTCAAACGAAGGTTAACACTTCAGTATAAATATATAATGATAATCAAACAAACAGTCATTAGAAATAATATAATTCTTAGAAATAATATAATGCTTATGCTAGGGTCATATCCAAATGGAAGATGGGTCTAGAAAATTAAAATTATGCACCCACGCAAGGAAAAAGTGTTTTGTGTATTAACCAAACAATCTCTCTAATAGAAGGTTAACTATTTATCACTCTGCCTAACATCTAAACAAGTAACCAATGACAAAGTAGATATGTAGAGAAAATGTGTTTCGAAACCTGCTAGGTCAGACTTATAAGTCTAGTTATATATTACATATGAATAACAAACATGGAGAATGAAGTCTATGTATTTATATACAAATTACAAATAAGTTTAGTTCAAAATACAACTATGAGATTAAGGAGTTAAACACCAGGATTTAGCGACGTGACCAACCATCTAAATAACATGCATTGCATCATTAAAATCCTAAATAAACTGAGTGTAAACCCCAAAAATTAATGCACCCATAATTCAAGAATTAAAAGCTTAATGGGTATGACTATAATAGTTCTCACCGTGAACACAAGGATAACAAACAAAAAACAAGAAGCAGTGTTTCCTTCCACTATCGCCAAGATTCAACCCATCAACTCAGAGAGAATTCAAACTATACAAGGATCATTGATTACCTGGATGGAGCCCTACCTAGAAATAGGTACCATTGAGTAGAAGACTCGAATGAAACCCCAACATCTCAAAATCGAAGTATGGAAAATATTCTGTTAGCAACATATATATATTTTTTGGTTGACCTAGGTTCGGTACAGTAACCCTCCATCTACGAGCCGCTGCAACCATTATTGGAGTGAGAATAAAAAAAATAAAAAATAAATTCATAACATTTGGAAGTCCCATGGATAGGCATTTGTGATTCAATATTTGTTTATTTTCGAAGTTAACAAGCTCAAAAAATCATGAAAATTGTATATATGGAGTCAATTTTTCTAATGGACAGGCTATTCCATCATTTTGCAGAGCTTAGCATATCATTGGAGCAGGCACAATATTGACTTGGAGAAAGCAGGCTTAACCCTTGCATTTTATGTTTTCATTTACCAAAACCTTGAATTGGGGGGCCTTACGAGGTAAGATATTTCATCGCAGGTACTAAAGATTCTACTATCTTTGACACTTGCCATGTAATACCAACATTTGTTGGATTTCCTCTTGGATCAAGTGCTTGATATCTGTTATCAACAAAAATTCCTAGATCGACTCGTGGTTGGGTTATCTCATGACAAGTACCTACATGGAGAAGCATGGAGTACCGGAACACCTGGAGACTCTTGGGATCGATTATCATACCAACATTGAGTGCATATAGATCTGGCACATGGAGTGTATAACCACCTAGGATCGAAAGCTAAGTAACTTAGGAGTTTTGGTGAATTCATTTCCAAACGACCAATTATAGATGCAACCATCAGAAGGTAAGTTGACATTAGTTACCATGCTATTCATAGGTGCTACACTGCTTTAAGATTTGATACTACTAAAACAAAAATACAATCTGTTACCCCTGTTGGTTAGTAAAAAACCATTATATGAGCACAAAACTAGTGATAGAAGAAAAATACTCGCCCACAAGAGAGCATATATGCGTGCATGAGAGACGATTGTTAGAATAGTAAACATGGAAAGATTGTTGCGTCTACAAGATCCACCACATAGAGCAGATCGAGTACAGGTAGAATAACTGAACCATAGTGAATATGAGGTGCTTCCCCATCTCGCTCATCAAATGATTAGTGGTGCGTCTCCATGTCACTACACCAAGTCTTTCAGTTTGGGTTTGAATTGGATTAGCACAATAGGCGTAGGAACAGGAAAAGGGACCGAGGGAAACACATTGCTTAGATACTTATTGCTATTAAAAGATTCGCTTGCATGAATCATTGCATGTATTATTGATTTTGAATGATAATAACCAAAATTAGATGACCATACTCTATCAGTAATAATATGAATAGTCAAAATCATTAAACAACTCCGATGAAAGCTGCAATCCACATGTCACAAATGTTTCACCCAAGAGCATGTAAATTAAGCCCACATGACAAGTACAGACTAACAAGATGAAATCATGTTTCTCCATCTGTTAATCAGTGATCACTGACTATTCTTGAATATTTAATTGCAGGGCGTTCCATTTATTGAGATCAAATCCATTTGTTACATATTTTTTTGGTCAGCGGGACTCGAGCATCGTGGATTCAACAACCATAGAAGGCCAAGATTCTGTCAGGATATTAGAAGTTCAATTCCATCTTGTTTGGTAAGTTATTAAGCAAGGGATATGACCAATCGGTTAAATTGCGATAAGATATATTTCTAAACTCCACGAGATTGCAGTAGTAAGAGAAGGGGTATCGATCCTGGAAATCACATATGTCACCTGGTTGCTCAGCATGAGATAAATCTTGCACATGAATGCAGGTTTTAAGGAATAACCAACTCACATTCAATGATGTGTTAAAATGAAGTGGAAGCATGATTACTGCACACACGTTTGGGGGATTTACGACTTTTATTTATTGTGGCATTTATATTCAGGATTGACAGTGACCAAAACCGTAGTAAAGGATAAGTCTAGTGGGCATCATGTCATGCATCAAACTGATCTGATATCATCCATTCTTCTACGTCTGGCCTCATCCATAACACTGCATTGTTGTTAACTTGCAATGGTTGATATATGGTTGGCGCAACAGGTTTTGAACATTTCCTCTGTATATCTTTCCAATGCATAGTCGCGCGTTGTGAAATGGAGAATGCATAGAACCCTTAAATAGATAATAATTGCATGCACATTCTGTTTCTTTAAATAAACATATTTTGAGCCCTATCCCCATCCTAAGCTGACAGTATGACCAGAAAGTTTTTTTTTGTTGTAGATTATAGAAGTATATTTTTACCAATATGCAGTACAAATTTAAGGTGTTATGTAATAAAAAATCCATAGATCCCTACCCGATTCATCATCTCTAATAGTTCGTCGATCGTTTTAATATTTTTAAAATTTTTATGCTTATAGGTTTAGTTTCCAGGTTGAAAACATGAAACGTTTGCAGGTTGCGCATGGAAGGCTGAAAGGTTGAAGCGTTTGCAGGTTGCACATGGAGGGCTGAAATGATCTGTTTTATTTATTTTATAAAATAAAAAATTTAATGTATTTTTTCTTTTTAATATTAATATTAATGTTTCAGAAATGGTATTGTTTTAATATATATATCTATATATATTATAATGTTTATTACAAGTTTCATTTTTTTTCTATATATATATATTAACATTTCAGTGTTTATAGTTGCAGGTTTTAATAAAAAACTAAAAACTAATAGAGAAACATAGGTTTATATATATATATATATATATGTTCAATATCATTAGGCTTTGTTAAATTAATGTATTAAACTAGAAAACTAATTTTAGAAAATTAATTAAAAAACAGAGAAATATTATATTTGATCTTTCAATAGATATTCTTTTTTCGTTTTTAAATTTAGTTTAAAGTATTTTGAAATGCAAACTAGATTTTTTATTCCTAACATTACTTGAAAATTTATTAAATAAAAAATGAAAATGGAAAGAGATAAAAAATTTCATAAATTTTTAGATTTAAAATATTAAATTATTTTTTAATTCCTAACAAAATAAAAAACACTAGTAATTAAGACCATTAGAAATAAAATTTTAACAAATAGAAACATTATAGCAAATTAAAGCAAAGCATCCTATATGCTAATTGAAAGAAACCAAAACGTACCTACTTTACTTAATTAGAATTTACTATCATTTACGTGTAGTGAAATTTCCTATTGAACCATACATGTAAAAGCAGTAAAATAATGTTTACATATGATTTACAAAATGAAATATAAAATATTCAAGAGAGGCAAAATTAGGTATTATAAATGTAAATTAACAAAGTAAAAATAAAAACAAAACTAATCTAACTTAATACTTACTGGGAACCAATGTTCGATGCAGCTCTCGTTTGCATGATGATCACCCGAGATCCCTTCTTCATCCTCCTTAATTTCCTTCTCGCATGCTTGTTCCTTATCAGATGTATAGAACTCTTTAGATGTTGATTCTTCCTTCACTTCTGGAGGAGTGGTTGCAATTTTAATTGTAGTCAAGATCTCCTCTTCTTAGGGAGAGGAGATCCCATCTTTTTCAAGGATCTCAATGAGTAATTCCAAACTTACACTCATCAAATCAAATGCTTAAAAAAATGAAAAACAAGTATATGACAAATGCAAAAGACAGTACGAAATGAGTTAGTACAAAACGAGTGCAAAAAAAGAAATTAAAAGTGCACAAAAATTTGTACAAAACAAAATTGAACATATCCAAAATTAAAACAAGTTAGTCTGAAATAAAGGCTAGCCAAAAAATGAAAGCAATCCAAACTGAAAATGAAAAGGAAAATTTTGCATAAAAACAAACTCGCATTTGCAGAAAATGAAAGAACACTCTTGCAGAAAAAGAAAACACTTTATTACGTAGAATATTTAAACTACTCTATTACGTTTTCATTATAATAATTACTTTAATGATAAAGTCAATTTTATTATAACACTACCTACAAAATGAAATGATGCTTGATATAGGTTTGTGAATTAACACATATCATTGATTCGCCGAGGAAAAGACCCTCTATTGTACACATATCATATGATGCGCAATTATCCCATAGGTGTCTTTGAGGCCTTATAGTAAATATAATAAAATTGATAACGTTTCCACTATATTTATTGGTGGAAAATTTGATCCTATCAGAATGCATAAGCTATGTTGAGACAACGTAACATGGTGTGATATTGACATGATAGTGACTCATAATTCGTCTTAGCATTGAAAAAGGAGATGCTAACACAAAACCTTTTTATTACAGCGATGGAGAAAAACAATGTGATTATGATGCAATGTAGATGTGTATACTATGTACATGCCATCCTTATGTTGAAACAATTGATACACGTCCAATGCAAAATAGATTCCACGCTTGAAAAAAATAGATGAAAAAATAAATTGGTTCCCCCCTAATTTCATTTTTACATTAGAGTTTTAGGTATATCTTCTTGAACTTGAAAGTGATTTTTTTTTGGGGTTAATGAAAGCATACTATATATATATATTTGTGAGGGAACTCAACAAGTAAGTTATAGACATTTGTGAGGCATTATTGAATAAAAGTTATTTTTTTAATATTTTTTATTTGTATATTTAAAACAAAATGGGATTTGGGATTTGGAGATGCGAAATAGGATCTAGATTTTGAAGATATAGATTTGAGTTTTCGATGAAAAATGGAATTTAGGTTTTGGAGATAAGATTAAAAATAAAAGTTTAGGGTCTTCCGTTCCTCTCTTCTTCTCTCTCTTCTCCTACCTTTTATCTCTTCCTTTCCCTCCTATCTTCTCTCTCTCTCTTCCTCTCCTTATCTCCCTCTTTTCCTACCTTTCCTTCTTTCTCTCCTTCCACTCCCTCTCCCTTCTCCACATCCCCCTTCTACTCCTCGTTTTATCCCCCTCCTCTCCCTCTCCCTCTCCCTCTCCCTCTTATTCTTCTTCTAACTATCTCTCTTCCTTAGGTTCTTCCTTTTCAGTTTTCTCTTATCCTTGTTTCCTCTCCTCCCCTCCATCCTTCTATCTCTCCATCTTTTTATTTTTAATATTCCCTCATTTTTATTTTTTTTCTCCATCTACCTACTCCCACTCTTCCTTTTCTCTTCCTCTCCTAAAATTATGACTATGGAAAGGTGTTGTACATAGTATATTAAGGCTTCATTTTAAAAGTGTGGATTTTACTATTTTTTTTATAAACATTTAGTTTATTTTCATTACAACAATGTAATCTAATGATCAAGCAAATTATTTGAGATTGAGTTCCAATAATAAATTGAATAAAAAAATAAGGATGTTGAATCATGAATACTTATGACCCATCATTTGATGGTTATAACATAATTAATAAATGTTTTTTTTTATAGAAAAGGACCATACTAATCTTGATGGTTATAACATAATTAATAAATGTTTTTTTTTATAGAAAAGGACCATACTAATCTTAAAAGGAATTTTATACATAGCGCATTAACCTCCAATTCAAAGTAGTGATATTGATGATGGTTGTTATTATGGATCCACCTTGGCAATCCACATGTCGAATACCAATATAGCTACACATTAGTGTTGTGAGGAAATATGAATGCAATTCTAAAGAACAAGGATTAGATCATCCAATGAATTGGTGAGGGTCATTGACAAAGGTACAAATGAATAATTACACATTTCTCTAAGATCTATTCATCACATTTCAAGACTTGAAGCTAAGGGAAGGGGGGAAGGGGATTACTCTTATAGTGTGGTTGTCCGATGAGATTTTGATCCTTTTTTTCTTGCTATTCCTAATGATCCTCGAATCACCGACACACAATAAAAAACATACCCTTCTCATTCCACAAAACATGAAACTAATCAAATGCATTGAAATAAAGATCCTATTCATTACCATAATAATGACAAATTAAATTTGGGGAAAATTGAATTCATTTGTATTGAATAAATAGGAAATAAAATACTTACAACCTTATCACTTGTAGTGTCATCCTCCTCTAGTATCTAAGTTCTCTCTTCTTCACCCTTATCCTTTAATAAGAAAATCCTTTTGTTATCACTCCAGGGAACTCCTCTAGGTTGTAGCTCGAGGATGCCTGGTAACTTATAATGTTTTTAGGGTTTTCTAATATGGATCAAGTCAGTTGAACTATATGTTCTAGTCTCAAGGCATGCATAAAACTCACTCATTTACAAGGCTTTTAGTTGTAATTGCTCAAAAGTTCGACAATAAGGTGCAGGGATGGAGAACTCACTAGGCTGGCAGACTTACATACAAAACACATGCGTATAAATGGCTAAATCCTGATGAGGATGGTATTTATAAATCAAATAGCACTAATAAACCAATAGGATGACAACTATCATCTTTTTAATCAATCTGAAAATGACCTAAATACACATTCAGGCTTAAATACAGTAAAGAAAGAGATGATGGCTGAACAGATCACAACAAAAGAGCTTATATCATGAATAAGTAAAATGAGAAGCTTGAAAGCATTATCAGCTCATAAATCCCTGAAGTTGAACCTTTATTATAAAATCGGTCTCAGGCTTTATAGCCTTCTACAAAAAATATAGATCTTGAAACTTCGATCTGTTTTCACAAAAAAAACTCAGAAGTGATAGTTTTTTCAGATTAGGGTTTAAAACCCTAGCTAACTATTTGTCTATCTATTTCGAAGATCTAGTTCACTGAGCGAATACTAAATAACTGCAGTAGTCACTGATAATCACCACTGCTGGTTCAGTGTAAAATTGTTACCAAAAGCCAGTGTTTCGGCGGTTAACTGACGTGACCTTTCTTGTTTAATCCGCCAGAATTTTCTACCTTGTCTCCGTGGTCATCGATCGAAAGCTCTGACCTATAACCCGTCAGCACCCCAAGCCTCAATGTTTCCGTAGTGTCAGTGCCTCAAATGACTAACGTCATGACGGTTTATGCATTGGTGATCCTCTGTCCTCTAGCCCATTGACACTCCAAGCCTGAATGTATCGGCGCTCTCCATCACTAGCTTATCAGCGATCGAAAGCTGTAATAACTAATGCATTGGAACCTCTTATCTGAATGCTGTCGCAGTGTCAGAGCTTTATACCACTAGCTTCGCAATTAAAAAATTGAAATCTCTAGCCACTATCCCATTGGCGCCTTAGACCTAAATGTTGCCATAGTGTCGGCGTCTCAAATCACTAGTGTCGCGATGGTTTCTACATCGGCGATCAGAAGCTCTTTTCTCTAGCCCATCGGCACTCCAAGCCTGAACGTATCAGCGCTTTCCATCACTAGCTTGTCGACAATCGAAAGCTATAATAACTAATGTGTCGAAATTTCTTATCTGAACGCTGTAATGTTGTCGCTTTAAACCACTACTTGTTGACAATCGGAACCTATCACCACTAATGCATTGGAACTTTAGACCAGAATGTTGCCACAATGTCGGAGCTTTAAAACACTACCTTCACGATCGAAGATCAGAAGCTCAAGCCACTAACCATCGAAATTTTAAATCTAAGCACTGTCGCAGTGTCGACGGTTCAAATCACTAATTTCTAAGCATCGGTGATCGGAAAGACTAACCACTAATCTGTTAGCAATCGGACGCTCTAGCCACTAAAACTCTTTGTCGGTGATCGGAACTCCAAAACACTAACCATTGGAACCTTAAACCACTAGCTTCGTGATCGAAACTTCAAGCCACAAAATTATCGGGTCTTTAAAACACTAGATTCTCTATAGTGGCGGCATCATAGTGGATTGAAACTCTAAAATGTCGGCGTAATAGAGGACTACACCTCTGATCGCTATTTAGAAAGGTTCCAATGGCAGCAAAAAATTTAGCAATATGTCTAACCTCCGAAAAGGTTTTCCACCTGTTGTTTATCTTCCAACTTTCGGTGGCTAATGAGATGTTCTGATCCTTTCCCAAGCCACCGAAAGCTACAACTTGTGAATTTTTACCCAAATAAAAAATAGAGGCTTTCAAACTGTCAGTGATATTCATATCCTTCATTGCATGAGTTAAATTCTTCATACTATAAAAATAAATTATTTTGGGGGATAACATTTGGCTCCTACTTGGGGATGGGAACCTCCTAGTGAGGTCCCAAGAACCCTAGACCAAAATGCCTTTCCAAAAAAAAGAATAATTTAAGCTATCTTCTAGTGTTCCATTGGGCATGGAGTCATTTGTCTTTTATAACTGATCTGCTACACCCTGCCTGTAGCCCGCTTTGCTTATTCATGAAAACAACTGAAAATGACCTAGCTGCTCATATTAAGAGCTTATTTTCCTATCTATTCCTACTCCTAATTCTAATCAGTAGAGGCTTCTTATCACATGACATCATGCTTCCAATGAAGCCATGTCAGAAGTTGCTTTGCTAAACTTATCCTTGATCTTGACCTGAAAAATAAATGAAACCCTAGCATGCAGCAATGTAGTTTCAAAGGGTGACGGAATGAGCCATCATTTGACAAAAATATTTATATTTCTATGCTGCTTATAAGTTCCAAATAGTCAGCAACAGGGTCATAAAAACAACGAGGAAATACCCTTTTATGCTGTTGATCTTTTCCTTCACTGATGTCAATGTTGAATGTGGGCTGCTCAACCTTTGTCTGATAAAAATGCAAGCTCAACAGTTGATCTGAATCTTTCTGCTCCCCTTCACATAACCTGAATTCATCACGATGATAGGCTGGCTTATCATAGCTAACAATTTCCTCTTCCACAATAATATCTTTGTAGGATATACCAAAACTAAAAACATCTCTATTGGACTTTTGAGCAATAGATTCGTAACAAGCATCTATCACAGCATGCACACATTTTTTATCATCTCTCTGTTGAAAAGAAGAACTAGATGAATGTAAACAATAAGTCTTCACAAATTTTAACCTCTTCTTCCTCATCACTGTATTTGTTGAATATAGGAGCATCAAGATAAGATCCTAATGGCAGAGATGAAGGCTCTTGTATAGGAGTATCAACAACAAAATTTTGAAATAGATATGGAAAAATGTTACCTAGTTCCTTGTCATGATTTGAAGCAACATGTTCATAAGGAGAAGGAAGATCTTCCTGATGTTTTAGTTGGAGATTAGATAGTCCCTGGAAATCTTGTTCCTCTTGGTTACTGCAACTTTCCTTGATTTACAAAACTAGAAATTGTGAGCTAGCATGACTGATTTTAATGATCATTTGACCAGCGGAAAGATGATCATTTCCATGTGTAGTTAAAGAAATCAATTCCTCATATTCACCACAATCAGATTTAATGGTGGTAGGAAAACCTTCAACTCCTTTATAATTCATTTCTAGTTTATGTTTATGGGAAAGTACCTCATTGTGAATATCATAAGAGAGATGAGGTAGCTCTTGAGGGAGATATTCTTCTCTATTTACCTTTTCATCTTGAGAATGAAAATTATATTCTTCACAACAATTATCAAATGCAAACTCATCTGAATAGTACCTTTTACAGTTCTTAGTGAATGCTCAGTGAAAATGTTTCAATGATGAAATGCTGGAAGGAGGTAAAGAAAAATACCACTGACATGCATCACCATATAATGAATAAATGAACATCTTCATGTTGCTGATCTAATATATCCATGCATTTGTGAAACTTGAGGAGGTGTTCTGTAGGATTGTCTTCTTCCTCCTCCTTGAAGACAGGTAAAAAATCTCCCCATTCGGACATATCAGGTACTGGATGTGGGAAACCAGGAATGGAAGAGAAATCAAGAGGTGCAAACCTATGAGCCAAAAGAGTAGCAAATGCTTTTGAAATCTTAATATTGTGGAGTCGCCACTGAATTCGTCTTTCATGGAGTCACCAGGGATGAGATCTTCACAAGCAACAGTGCTTGAAGATTCCCAAACCCTAAAATTTATGATGTATTTATAAATTCTTGAGATTGTATGTTTCAGCAGAAGAAACAATAGCAGAAATATTTCTTGAAATACCTGATGTAGCTTTTTGTGTATCACTGCTGGTCTGTCTTAGTAAAGCCCTAGCTTTCCTCAAAATTTCTTCTGGATCTGAAACTAGTGTCGCTGGTGGCCCCCTTGGGTTTTCTCTGGTACTTGGTCTTCTTGAAGCCACCCTATATCAATGGAGTCGCTAGATAGATGATTACAACCATAATCATGTCCAATCTTTGTCTATCATCAAAGCATGGATCTATGTCATCTCCCAGGGAAGTTGAACTTCAATCTCCTCTCCCCGGTAGTGGCACCAATTTGTTATCACTCCAGGAAACTCCTCTAGGTTGTAGCTCAAGGATGCATGGTAACTTACAATGTTTTTAGGGTTTTCTGATATGGATCAATTCAATTGATCTATATAACCTTTCCACTCTCAATGCATGCATAGAACTCACTCGTTTATAAGGCTTTTAGTTGTAATTGCTCAGAAGTTCGACAATAAGGTGTAGGGATGGAGAACTCACTAGGATGGCAGACTTACATACAAAAAACATGCATATAAATGGCTAAATCCTGATGAGGATGGTATTTATAAATCAAATAGCACTAATAAACCAATAGGATGACAACTATCAACTTTTTTAATAATCTGAAAATGACCTAAATACACATTCAGGCATAAATACAGTAAAGAAAGACATCATGGTTGAACAGATCACAACAAAAGAGCTTATATCATGAATACATAAAATGAGAAGCTTGAAAGCATTATCGGCTCATAAATCCTTGAATTTGAACCTTTATTATAAAATTGGTCTCAGGATTTATAGCCTTTGACAAAAAATACAGATCTTGAAACTTCGATTTGTTTTCACAAAAAATACTTAGAAGTGATAGTTTTTTCAGATTAGGGTTTAAAACCCTGGCTAACTATTTGTATATCTATTTCGAATATCTAGTTCACTGAGCGAATACTAAATAACAGCAGTAGTCACTGATAATCACCACTGCTGGTTCAGTGTAAAATTGCTGCCAAAAGTCAGTGTTTCGACGGTTAACTGACGTGACCTTTCTTGTTTAATCCACCGGAATTTTCTACCTTGTCGCCGTGGTTGCCGATCGAAAGCTTTGAACTATAACTCGTCAGCACCCCAAGCCTCAATGCTACCACAGTGTCAGCTCCTCAAATGACTAACGTTGCGATGGTTTATGCATTGGCGATCCTCTGTCCTCTAGCCCATCAGCACTCCAAGCCTGAACGTATCGGCACTCTCCATCACTAGCTTGTCAACGATCGGAAGCTGTAATAACAAATACATCGGAACCTCTTATCTGAACGCTGCCACAGTGTCGGAGCTTTAGACCACTAGCTTCGTGATCGAAAATCGGAAGCTCTATCCACTATCCCATTGGCACCTTAGACCTGAATGTTTCCGCAGTTTCAGTGTCTCAAATTACTAGCATCGTGACAGTTTCTACATCGACGACCGGAAGCTCTTTTCTCTAGCCCATCGACACTCCAAGCCTAAACATATTGACTCTTTCCATCACTAGCTTGTCGGCGATTGAAAGCTATAATAACTAATGTGTTGAAACTTCTTATCTGAACGCTGTAATGTCGGTGCTTTAAACCACTACTTTTTAGCGATCGGAACCTATCACCACTAATGCATAGAAACTTTAGACCGGAACGCTGCCGCAGTGTCGGAGCTTTAAACCACTAGCTTTGCTATTGGTGATCGGAAGCTCAAGCCACTAACCATCGGAATTTTAAATCTGAGTGCTGCCATAGTGTTGGCAGTCCAAATCACTAATTTCTAAGCATTGGTGATTGGAAAGACTAACCACTAATCTATCGGCGATCGGACGCTCTAACCACTAAAACTCTTTGTCGGCAATCGGAACTCCAAAATTCTAACCATCGAAACCTTAAACCGCTAGCTTCACGATCGAAACTTCAAGCCACAAAATGATCGAGTCTTTAAAACACTAGATTCTCTGTAGTGGCGGTGCCGTAGTGGACTAAAACTCCGAAACGTCGGCGTAATAGAGGACTACACCTCTGATCGCTATTTAAAAAGGTTCTGATGGCAGTAAAAATTTTAGCAATATGTCTAACTGCCGAAAGGGTTTTCTACTAGTTGTTTATCTTCCAACTTTCAGTGGCTAATGAGATGTTTTGATTCTCACCCAAGCCACCGAAAGCTACAACTTGTGAAATTTTTACGCAAATAAAAAACAGAGGCTTTCAAACTGTCAGTGATATTCATATCCTTCATTGCATGAGTTAAATTCTTCATACTATAAAAATAAATTATTTTGGGGGATAACACCTTCGATGAATGAAGACTTGTGCCCTTTCTTTAGTGTTCTGAAATCTTTTCACTCTCCAAATTATCCTCTTAATCCTCTACCACAGATGCTTCTTTTATAGATTTGGATTTGGGTGGAAAAGGTAAGAATCTCTATGTGGGATGACAATCCAAATTAGTTGAAGTTATCATTCTTTTCATTGCACTTTTATCTCCATAGTCAATATTTTCACACATAAAATACTTTGAACTTGTGGTGACTTTTCCTAGCTTGTAATTAGCAACTTGAAGACCATGTTTTCTTCTTTTAGGGCCTCATAAGTAACCATTCACATATTTGTTTGAGGAAATTAGCAATTAGGCCATGAAATTGTGTTACTTTTAATGATTCAACTCCATCTTCATGCTAAGGCAAAATATAGTATACACTTATAATTACCTTGGTCATTAAGGGTGTTAAATATTGTTATAGTAGATGTCCCTAATGTGTGAGGTCATAAACGTAGTTGATGGAAAAATAAATCAATTGAATAGTCAGTAATCATGGTTGAATGGATACAGACGAGAACCATAGATGCAAGAGTCAATAATCACCTACAAGTAAATGAAGGATAATCCCCAAATATATCACAACTTCCTAAGGAGAGTATGCCCATGGTCAATAGTAAAAAAGCATGGCCATGAAAAATATACAGTGGATCCATGTCAAAATTACTTCCTAGAATGTAAACATGCACTATGATAAATGCAATATATTAAGGTGTTCATGGTACTTTAATATGGTAGCTTAATCTTGTGAATCACGGGAATTAGCGTCAGTTTGTGATACTACTGTTTGTCCCAACGTATTCAATACAAACCTTTGATCATAATAAGACACCACTTGATCACTGGTCATTAAAGTATATTGTTGAAAAATGTGAGGAAGTCTAGTGATAATGGTAATAGGCCTAGTACAATCTAACAAATGTGAATAGATGATACATGGTAAAAAACTTGTAGAATTAAATGATTAGGGGTCATTGATGTATACCCACCATTTGAGAGGATACCTGGTTTTAATATTTCATATCCTAAGATAGATAACATTAGTATTCAATTCAATTTCACAACAATAGAATATACATGATCACTGAAAGAAACACGATCACAAGATAGGAACCTTATTTATCCTGAGAATCCCTTTAGAGGAAGAAAACCCAACAAAAATTCCTCAATATAGATGATCAAAAGTACAAATACAAATCCCAAACAAGTGCTCCTTCTCCTTCCAGATCTCTCTCTCTCTCTCTCTCTCTCTCTCTCTCTCTCTCCTATGTGTATTACACAAGTGAGCGTGTGTGTCCAAATGAGGAGCACATCACTCCTATTTATACTTTATCTTCCACTTGAACTTTTCCCTAACTAGGTTGGCCCCAACAAAATTAACTGGGCCGACTTACCTAGGAAGACTCAAAACAATATAATATTACTTTCTGGAGGGTTCTATTGACCTGGCTTACAATGAAGGTTTTGGCTCATGACTCTATGATGACCAAATACAATAACAACATCCTGACAGAGGAATAAAATGTCTCTGAATAAATTACAATAATAAAATACAATATAATATTGTTTGAAGTTACAATATTTCAAACCCCCCCCTTAATGAGAAGCGTATTCTACTGACATCAACAACATCAAATTTAGGATAAAGGAGAGATATCATCATCAATAGTAGGAGCAAGGAGAGAGAGCATCATCAACAACATAAAGGTGATACATCTATAAACCATTGGATTTTTTCAAAAACATCAAGAAATGGAACAATTACTGGAACATCTTCAATATCTTCAGTACTGGAGCATCATATTCTATATCACTGAGCATTCATCTTTGATCTTCATATTCTACAAAACTCAATCATTCCATCATCAACAACATCATCTGCAACAACACTTGGTATTTGGATCAATAACAACATCATCTACATCAACACTTGATCTTTCGATCGGTAACAACATTATCTGTAGCAGCATAACTTGCAACATAAATGATCCAATTATGCGATGATCAACCCCTCTTACTTTAGGGCATGATTCCAAGTATGATGCAATCCTAACCACATCATTGAGACAAAATTTTGCGGATCAATTTATGACTAATGTCCAGGGATGATATAATCATAACCACATAACGGCACGGGGACTTCACTTAGTGAACCTCTCACATAGCACGTGCAACAGTGGGATATTAAAGAATACCCTTAATTTTGAGAGATATTGACCCAAACTCTTTTTGTTGAAACCCCCTCCCAATACTTAAAACCTCCTCCCCGCCCACTTTTATACCTCAATCCTTATAAACCACCCTATCCACCCCCACCTTAAACCCCTCATCCCCGCAATACCTGCAATATATTGGTTCGATTTTTGATAATTTTAAAACCCACAATATGAACTAATGTCATAGGATATTGGCCAACAAGTGAAGCCCCCGTGCATAATGGAGACAAAGGTCTGCAGATCACTTCAGGACTAATGTCTAAGGATGATACAATCCCACTACAACAACATCATCATGGAGACAAAAGTATGTTGATCACTTTAGGACTAATGTCTAGGGATGATACAATACCAACCACATCATGGAGACAAAGGTCTACAGATCAATTTAGGACTAATGTCTAGGGATGATACAATCCCAACCGCATCATGGAGACAAAATTCTGTGGATCAATTTAGGACTAATGTCCAGGGAAAATACAACTCCAACCACATCATAGATACAAAATTATATGGATCACTTTAGGACTAATGTCTAGGGATGATACAATCCCATTGCAACATCATCATCACTGTTTCCCCTTTCGAGGAATGTCCTTTTGAACCACACCAATCTTGTCACAAAAGTATTCAAACTTTACTCGAGGCAGATGCTTAGTCAACACATCAACAACTTGCTCATCATTGCTCACATACCGGAGCTTTATAGCCCCCTTATGTATCATTTCACGTATGTAAAAATAGTGTATTTCTATGTGCTTTGACTTTTCATGGAACATTGGGTTCTTCGTCATCTTTATACAACTTTGGTTGTCACATAGAATCACCGTGGTATCCAACTCTAGGTAAAATAGACCTGACATCAATTTTTGAAGCCATATGGCTTCACAACTAGCAGAAGAAGCTGCTATATAATCTACTTTAGTTGTGATGAGATCAACATTGGATTGCTTCCTTCTAAACCATGAGATCATGGCGGATCCCAGACAATAACATCCACTTGAGGTGCCCTTCCTATCAGATACATTTCCATCCCAATCTGCATCTGTATAACCATACAATCTATAGTTAATATCTCCAACATAGTATATACAAAAGCATATCGTACCTTTAAAGTACATCATCACATGATTCGTAGCTATCACGTGAACATGTCTAGGATTAACTAGATACTGACTTAGGGTGTTCACAACAAATCATATATCTGGCTTGGTATTAGTCAGATACATCAATGAACCAATAATATGTATGTAATGATTCACATCCACTAACTCTGACGATTCATCATCTAACAACTTCAGTTTGGTATCCATGGGTGTGGCCATGGATTTACATTCCAACATATAAAATCCTTTTAGGATTTCCACAACATACTTTCCCTGGTTGAGAAATATTCCTTTTGGGTTCTTCCATACTTTCAGACCTATAAAGTAGTGCATCAATCCAAGTTCTTTCATCTCAAATTCTTCAGCGAGCTTCTTCTTGCACTCTATAATCTGTTTCTCATTTCTTGTCAGAAATAAATCATCCACATACAACTATACTATGACAGGTTCATCATCCATAACCTTAAACTAAAGGTTAGGGCCAACTTTACTTTTGGTAAATCCCAATCTCATCAAAACACTATCTATCCTTCCATACCAAGCTCTAGGATCTTGCTTCAATCCATACATATCCTTCTTCAACTTGCATACATGAGTCCATCTGTATTCAACTTCAAATTCATGTGGATGTTATATGTACACTTCTTCCTCAATAACACCATTAAGGAAAGTTGTCTTCACGTCCATCTGGTGTAAACTCCACTTCATCATGGATGCAAGTTCCCTGATAGTTCTAATGGAATTATACCTTGCTACTGGCGCAAATGACTCTTCATAATCAATTCCCTCTTTCTGAGAGAATTCTCTAGCTATAAGCCTTGCCTTGTATTTCTCAATACTTCCATCAGCTGCATGATTTATCTTGTAGATCCACTTGGAATATACCACACTTTTTCCTTTTGGTTTGGGAAGTATATCCCAAACATCATTCTTCATTATTGATTGGTATTCTTCCATCATTACTTCTACCCATTATTTCTTCTGTATAGATTCTTCATAACTGGTAGGTTATTGATCTATGAGATCACAAATCAAAGACACATAACTGGAAAATGGATTTGAATTCTCGCTTACACTTGTGGAGCCTTCTAGATATCCATACTTCTCTTCTTATATAATTTCTCTTACACAAGAAAGATTTCTCTTTCATAGTAGGATGTTCTTGAGGTTCTAGCATAGCATGGTCTTCTGATGTTTCATCTTTGGTGGAGGGTGCAACTTCTATATTTCTTGGAGGTACAACTTCTTCATATACTTCTTCATGCTATCACTTTCTTGATCTCTTGAGAGCTACTTCTTCATCAAATGTTACATCTCTACTAATCTTCATGTGATGGAATCCTAGAATTATATTTAGAAGGCTTTGTATACTTCACAGTATCCAACAAATATTCCCTTCTTTCTGGAAGGGTCCAACTTTTTTTTCTTTTCTTTTGGTATGTGAACATATACTGGGAAACCAAATCTCTTGAGTTGTCTCACTTCAGGATTCTTTCCTCTGAACATTTCTTCTAGAGTATTGAATCCAACAGCACTATAGGATAATCTATTATGTACATAAATTGTCGTCCTTACTGCTACAGCCCATAGACACATTGGAAGATACTGATCATGTATCATTGTCTTCACTAATTCCATAATTGTCCTATTATTTCTTTCCACTACACCATTGTTTAGTCTTTGTTTGACTCTTCGAAAATGGATTCTTGATATTCTTTCCTTTTTCACATCCTTTGTGAATTCCCTCATGACCGATCTTAAAATATGGTAAAACTGTCACTACTTTTATCACATGGGGTAGTGATTTGTAGTTGATGTGATAAATCCTCCTATGCCATAATTCACTTGGGCTAGTGGTCTCATGAACAAGGGTTGTTTCTGAATGCCCCTTGAGTTTATATAAGCCTCCTTTTTCTTCACCAATGACAATTGCATCTTCAATTGATTTTTCTTTGGGACAGATAAGTACTTTCCCATCTATGAATGCAACCCTATAGCATTTCTTATCTAATGCTAAGATAGAAATTAATTTATTCTTCAAACATGGTACATATAAGACTTCCTTCATCTTCATTGGGTTCCAGAATCAAGATTATAGCTTGCTTCACCAATTCCTTTGATAGGGTATTGATAGTCATCTCCTAATTATACCTTCTAAGGAGAGTTATCCTCTTCAAGTTTTGATACAGTTTTATTTTGTCCCATCATGTGATTTGAAGTACCACTATCAATAATCCATGTATCTTCTCCTGGTGTCATAGACCTAGAGAGTGTAGAGAATAATACACACTCTTTTGCATCTTCTTCTTTTTCTTGTTTTCTTCGAGGTCCTTCTTCCTCTTCCTCTTCATATTCATATTCAACTAGGTGTGCATGATTTATTTCGTTGTTTTTCCTCTTCTTGTATTCTTATTTCTTCAATGGACAATTTATGGCAATGTGTCCTAGCTTGTCACAATTGAAACATTGAAAGTTGGAGTAGTTTCTTCTTGGATTGTTTCCTCTTGTCCTTTGGAACTTATTAGGACATTGTAAATACTTGTGGATTTCCTTATTGAAGTTATATCGGCTTATTCCTCTCTTGTTATGGGTGGATAGGGCTTGATCATCTTCCTTAAGTAGAGCTTGTCTATTGGCTACTCTAGCCTCCTCTTGGATGCAATATTCCCATACAATGTTGAATTTCATGCTTTCCTTTCTGGCACACATAGTCTAGATAAATGAATCCCATGGTCTAGTGAGACCATTGAGATCAGTCATAACTAGCTCATCTTCATCAAGGGTATCTCCAATGGATTCTAGTTGCTCCTTGAACTAGGATACCCTTGTCAAGTAGTCTTGGATGGATTCTCCTTAGCACATATTGGTACTCTTCAATTGAGTTCTCAGATTCATATTTCTATTGTTGTTTCTTCCTTCAAACATTCTGGCTAGGGAAACACACATCTACTTTGGGGTCTCTTTGGATGACACTTGAGGAATCAAGTGGTCTTTAATAGAATCAACAATGATCCTCAGTTCCCTAATCAAGCCCTTCTTATGTTTATCCTTAGCTTCATCCTCTTCAGGTTCTGTAGCTTCTTTCATGATGCATTTGGAAAGATAATTCTATTTAAGAATGAGGTCAATCCTATATTTCCATGCTTGAAAATTCTCTATGCCTTCTAACTTATCCTCAAGCTTAGTGCTTGGGGCCATCTTATCTAGGAGGTCACCAAAAAATGAAATTTATCAAAATACAAAATTGACCTTACCAGGAGATGTGATTAACTGAGGAAAATTTACTGGTACACTTGGCTTATGGAGATTCCAAATTTGCACCTTTCAAAATTGACTTGCAAAATTATTATCTCTAGTTTCTGTAGTTTTCTGGTTTTCTGGTTTTCTACAGTTTTCTGGTCCAAAGTCAAACTAGGGTTTGAATTTCCTGTATATCTACCCACTCAAAATTTTTGATCTAGGGAATAATAGATGTGCCCTAGGGAGGCACAAACAATTAGATTTCCAAAATTCCAACTTTGATAGAAACCCTAATTTCTTGCTGGATGGAGAAAAGAGAGAGTTTCACCTTCTTAAAGTTGTCCTATTCAAGCTAGCTCTAATACCATGTTAAGATTTCATATGCTAATATAGAGATCATTAGCTTCAATTTCACAAAAATAACACATACATGATCAATGAAAGAAACAAAATCACAACATAGATACCTGATTTATCCTAGGAAACCCTCTAGGGGAAGAAAAACCAACAAAAATTCCTCAATATAGATGATCAAACATACAAAGAAAAATCCCAAATAAGTGCTACTTATCCTTGTAGATCTCTCTCTCTCTCTCTCTCTCTCTCTCTCTCGTATGCACATTACATAAGTGAGTGTGTGTGTCCAAATGAGGAGCACATCACTCCTATTTATACTTTATCTTCCACTTGAATTTTTCCCTAACTAGGCTGGCCCCAACAAACTTAACTGGGATGACTTACCTAGGAGGAATCAAAACAATATAATATTACTTTCTAGGGGGTTCTATCGACCCGAATTACAATGGTTTTTTTACCTCATGACTCTATGATGACCAAATACAATAACAACATCCCGACAGAGGAATAAAACATATCCAAATAAATTACAATAATAAAATACAATAGAATATTCTTCGAAGTTACAATATTTCAACACCTAGCACTAATCAGTGCAAGATCCAAGGTACTCCAAGGTTCCTAGACCCACTTCCTAGATAGTGATTTGACATCGATAGGAAGAGGTTCATCAAAGGGGGGTACTTAATGCATCCTACATCAACTGACATGAAGCAAAGATCAAATTTTTGATATGAATTTGTAGAGGTGAGAATCTCCAACACTGTATATTGATACAAGGAAATCCAACATGATTGGTTAGGAATATCTGAGGAATGGCCAACATAGTTTTGACTTCCATTGAACACATAACACAATGCATAGTGACACCTAGAAACATAATACTCATGTAATCGACCTTAATGAAATATACCAATGCCAAATGTATTTAGTACAAATTCCCCATAATGACAAGAAGAATAACCCATTGGTGGAGTGCTATTCAAAATCATGGTACAATTTCCTAAGGAAAATGCATATAAACTGGGTGTACTTATAATTGATGCAAATATGTGCCATGTTCAAGGGTGACAAGGATTGACTATTTCCATTTCTTTGCATGATAAAAAAAAAAAAAATTCACTAATCCCTTTTTTTGATTTTGTATTTTTTAATGTTTTTTTTTCTTTTTCATTATAAGCTTGAAAAATAATAAAGAGTTGTATATTGCAAGTTTCAAAGGGGGAATGCACCTACATTCCAAAAGAAGGGGTCAGATTGAGGAAATAATAAGGTTGCAAATATGATCCACGATAGTTGTGTGCACTCATTAGAGTGTTTCCTCCATGGGTATAGTTTATTTGAACAAGAGTAAAAGGTTTATAAACGAAAAGTGACAAAAAATGACTATAGTGGAAATGACCCAACATACGAAATAAGCACCAAAGCAGAAGGTATAGGTGCACAAGCAGGTATTTAACAAATGTTGATGCAAAATAAAAAATATTAGGGAGCCTATCAGGAAATGGCTTGGATAATCTAAGAGAAAAATATGTGATCTCAAACTCTAGGTCATGATGGTTCTAATAGGGCTCCCAATTGTTACGGAGATAAATTCCTATGGCTTGGGGTACCACAACAGACAACTTGATTCCAGAAATCAATCCTTTCCAATATGCAATAGAAATTAAATGTCTAACACTAAAGGATCATACCTCGTACCTTATTCCGGACGGTTGAAGTAGATCCCCGTTGAGCTTTCCAATCTTCAGCTTGAATTGATAGATTACTTCCTCAACAACAAGTAAACAATACAAGCATTCTATATATCATGGTGTTAGATCTATTCTAGCATATATAATCAATAATGTATAAGCATTTGACATAATCCAATGGATGAAAATATTCATTCAAACACACATTATTGGAGAGGAAAAGATATTTATATTAATATAAATCAGAGATTACAAGATACAACCTCTATTGGCACGTCTGGGAACCGGAGAAACTGAATCCCCCACTTGGGCCTCCACCACTTCAATCCTCCATCTCTCGATAGCAAGCTCACAAGCAAAAGGCAAGCTTGGGAGGAACACCAAAGTGCTCCAAGGGACAAAGGGATGCAGACTCAAGCATAAGTTTCGACAACAATGGACTATAGTTTCTTTGCTCTCAATTCTCTCTTATGCCTTCAATGTACCAAGTGGTTCCTTATATATCTTTTCAAAGGGGTCATGAAAGGTCGAATCCGAGCGATCTCAAGGCATAGGGAAGGCCAGGAGTCAAATGATTCGGATCCATGTCAAGGAAAACTCCAAAAGGATTTGGATTATGCACACATCCCGATGTATGCGGTTTTAGTGGTCAAACCCATGTATATACACTCTTATAGTTTTAAAATTCGCGTATATCATTTTTCATATGTTTTTAGGGATGATCAAGGAAACATCAAAGGACAAAAAGTGGTCCATAGGGTCTAAGGAGTCTGCAACGGGACAGGGGAAGGCCATACAAAGTGTGATTCACCTAGAGTGGTGAAATCTGCTATGACAGATGCCCCCTAATGTGTGAGGTCAGAGGGGTCATATGATGGCCAAATTACATTATAAGTCCATCCCAAAAGTTATGACACTCTCCCAAACAACTAAAAAATCACTAATTTGACCCTTGGCTCGAAAAGGCACCAAATCTTCTCCAAATGCAATTAAACTGAGTAAAATGGATTCAAATGCTTAAGTGATGAACACAAAACTTGTAATATGCATAAATTAAATTCCATTCATAATAAATATATCATATTGACATTCTTCCATTTGAAATAATCAGCATTACCATTGCATACATCAATATAGTGGGGAAATGGTCATTGTTTGCTCATTAATAGTCATTTTGACATACAAATCTTGGGTATTTAGACCCGAGACTTTCTGAGAATAAAGAATAGAGAATATTTAAATTATTAGAATCATAAATAAACCAGTATAATCTCTCCCAAAGAGTACAATAGCTCACCCAAAGTGCAATCCCTCCATGAGCAAGAATAAGCAATAAAAAATAGAAATGGTTGAGAGAAAATGCTACAATAGAAGGAACCAAAAGATTCCCTATAGCTTTAACTTGTGAATAAAACTCCAGTGAATCTCCTTGAAATACCTTAGTGGCCTCTCCAAACACAAACTTGGACGAGAATCTTTCACCCTCAAAATTGGCTAAGGAAATAACTAGTCATCCACTAGCTCTTTGTAGAGGGGGCCACTTGACCTCTTAAATGTCATCATCATTGTATAATTACATAGATACTAAAAAATGAGTAGTTGGATCAGGTACAACCACTCCAACCTCTATCATAATCTATAAGTAAGCATCAAAGATGAATAGAAAGGTGGATTCGACATCCCTTCCCAATACTTGTGTTTGATGGTTGTGTATGAGCGTGTAAAGTATGATTGAATGTGAGGTGAAAGCCTAGCTTTCAAAATCTTGCGCCGTTGCCTCCTTCACTTGGCTGGGTGACAGCAGCAGCGAGTGGGGTGGCTTGAACCTGAAGGAAGTTGGACAAAAAATACCTATAAGGAGAATCTTAAAGATTGTTATCGAAAAAGGAGCTGACTATTGATGATGTGTAAATATTGAAAAAGAAGTGATCATACACTACCTGCGCATTACTGGATACATGAGGTAGTTTGAACCTGCATAAAATCATGAGATGCAGAAAATTACAAGGAAAGTGTCAGTGGATTCAAGAACTATACTACATATGGATAGTGCAAAGAATTGATTTATTTTTGGGTTGAAAGTATGAAGCCGAAGAGATATTCTCCACCAACGCCGAGTGAAATTGGAAGAGTTGATACGTAACCAGACTGGTGCTAAATGCTTCAAGTTTTTCTGAGTTCATGGATAGATAATTGACGACACCTGTTAACAAAGTGATTGCTCATGCTTGATGCTGTTTTCAAATGACTGAATGTAGCAAGTTCAAGTTATTTCAAAAAATGTCGATGAATACTTTAGCTTCAAGTTAAAAATGCTAAAAAAATGAAGGAGACAACTACTATAGTCGATGTCAACTGCTACTTCCATGTCGACTACCACCTGCTCCAGTCTACAATGAAGTGAAAATATTGTTTATAATAATATCCCCAGCCATTTTAATTTGATTCCAGGATGCTGCAAATGAAGACGATCGAGCTGTTTCATGACTTTCCCGACGAATTGTGCATGCACAACACAAATAACAACAGTTATTGTGTACTTGTCGACTATCCTTTATCGAACTATCAAGCAGCCGTTGATTAAAGTTTTAGAATAATGAATGGAGATGGTTCAAATCCAGAAAAGAACACAAAAATAATTGCAAGATATTAGATCCTGCTTGAAAGACGATGTATATTCTCCAAGACGTTGATGCTAACGATTAACTTCTCCAACCAGCGAAAGAAAGAAAATCTATGTACATTACTTCCATTACGAGAAGAGTATTCTTGCACCAATGGGCCGGTCGACATGCTGACAGAATTACCAATGGGCCCATCAAAATGCTGATGGACTTACCAATGGGCTGGTTGACATGGTGACAGACTTACCACATGGGCCACTTGACATGCTCCTCGACATCCAAATTATTTTATGCTTGTTTTGCACAGAGTAAGCAAATTTGCAATTTGGTCATTGTGTATTAATTCATGCGAGGGTAAAAGTTATTTGGTCGATATAATCATTGATTTTATGTTTAGTCGATGTTGATTAATTCTAGTTGAGATCGGCTACTTGTCAGTTGAATAAAATGAAAAAGCATGTGGGTCGAGCCTTTTACAAACATGTTGATTGAGTCATGTTGGTTGGAACATGTTGTGGGGTAGATGTAAGGGTGGTCGGTATCTTTAGTTTGGTCGGTTATTAAATATATATATATATATATATA
>LPNX011094739.1:0-15202 GCA_001517045.1 Pseudotsuga menziesii
TACAAGTCAACAATTACAAATTTTTCTAAGGGAAAAAGCCCTCATTTCATCGGGCTTCCCATTATTTAAACAACAACTGATGTCCCCTGGGTTCCCTCGGCGCGTGACCTTTAAGCGCTCTTGGCGATTCAGTTTCTCTCCTGGCCGTTTCGTTTTCTTCAATCATTTGAATAAACGTTTTACCCTCTGACAGTAACTGCTGAAACGCTTCAGTGGCGCCTTTGTCATCCATTTGGGTTGTCTTTTTTCTTGCCGCAGGCCGCCTTCGTGACCCATGTGATTCTCCCTGCACGTAATTTATGCGCATTATCCACTAACTTGAGACATCGAACATCAAAATTTTATAACCCTAGTGAAAGATTCACAAAGAAATTGGCCTGGCTTTATGGGAGAAAACTTATAAAGAGAAATGGCTGTCGGGTGGGCTAATAATCAGGCATCGAATGGGTAAGTTTCGGGGATCCGCAACGGCGGGCGGGCGCGGGAAAAGAGGAAGTGGAAAACGAGCGTCGTAGGTGATCGGGCGGCGGAGGAGAGTGGATCGGTGGGCAGACTGCTCTGCCACCCGCAACGGAGGACGGGATGCAAGCTACGGACAGGCGACGGAAGCTGCAAAGGCGGTAGTTCTGGCGTCGGGTGAAACTCAAGTCGGGGCCCGACTTTATCTCCCCAGCCGCAACGTCGGGTGAACAGGAAATCTGGGGCAAGCGATTCACAACTCGAATCGGGCGTCGGAGAGAAGCGGGTCGGGCGGAGACTTTGTTCTGAGGGCCGCAACGGTGGGTGAGATAAGACTCTACTTCCTCCAAAAGAGGCCCGATCCAAAGAGAGAAAAACATCATAGCTAGAATTAACTTGCATCCTAAAAAAAACCGTCTTTTCCCCTGCTCATGCAAAATTTTCAAACTTTGACGGGTACCAGGAAAAAACGTACGACTCAAGCTAACTTGGACAAACACTTAAAAGTCGAGCAATCGACTTCAAACACAAGATAAGCTCCAAGACGCCAAACTTTCAACAGTGGGTTCGAGCAACTAATGACAAGGAGGGGTCCCTGAGTTTAAGTAAAAGACTAAAAATCGGGGAAACAGGTTGCGGCAGCAACATGTCCTTCAGTCGCTACTTCTCTTATGTTGCTAACTCTTTCTTCATGAACTCTCTTCTTTTATGAACTGTTATTTTGTAGCAGCTTCCTCTACATCTACTTCTTGCCTTAGCTCTTTCTTCCTTATCTGCTTATGTTCTTACTTTGTATGCATATGTTCTTACTATGTATGCTAAAATTGAAATTCACACTTGCAGAATTCAAACACACTTTGCAAAAATCAAAATTCACTCATTGCAGAAATTGAAATTCACACTCTAGTGTATTCTTGTAGACAAATCAAACTAAACTTCAATCCACCGTGCTTCCCTGGCAACGGCGCCAAAATGTTGGGCCAAATTAATGTCTTTTTAATTTCATTGTAGTAATTTCCCAACCATTTAATTTTTCAATCCCAGGTTCATAGGCTTACGAAGCACATGTAAAGTATATGCAGGACTTAAGTGAAATTAAGCTAATCTATGTTGAAATATTGTAACTTCGAATAATATTCTATATGTATCTTTTTGTGGTCCCCGATGGTCCTACTAGGAGAACCTCTTGTATTATTTTGTACCCCAACACTTCTAATTGGAAGAACTAATAAGGGTCATGAGATAGTCCCTTCTAATTGTAAATGTGGTTCATTAGCACCCCAGTGTGGTTACTTGAGCCTACATGTTGGATTTAATTATTAAAGTGAACAGATGAATATAAATAGAGGTGTGGTGCTCCTGATTTGGAACACACACTCTCACTTGTGTAGCACATTAGTAGAGGAGAGAGAAGTAGTTGGAGAGGGAGGAGGATCAGTCTTTGATCGCCATTTTGGTTTTACCTTTTATCTTTTTGGGGCATCTATATTGAAAAAGATTTTGCTAGGTTTTTCCCTTTAGGGTTTTCCCAGGATAAATATTTTTGTTCTTTTTTGTATGGTTGTGCTTGTCTATCTTTCAATTATCTTTTGGCTTATGGTTATGTTGTTATGATGCTAAATGTTTTAAGATCCAATATAACCATTAAAAATTCAACATGGTATCAGAGCCACTGTGAAAGAATACATTGTGCCACTACAGAAGCTAGGGATTCTTACTTTTTGGGTCTCTCTCCACAATTTATCAGCAAAACAAGGCTAGGCTGACTCTCCATTGAAGGGCGCATCTTTCTGTCGAAGCGGAATTCAATTTCGGACATTTTCATTTTTTGATGCGAGAATTTAGAGATTTCTACAGAAGAGGAATTTTTGAGTGAGCCTGGAATATCATTTCTCTCCTCATCAAAATCAAATTTTAGAGACCTGGTTCAATATTTTTGGTTGGGTGAAACTCGAGGAAAGTCAAACCCTAGTTTGACTCCAAGCTGGAAAAACCCTAAATACTAAAACTGATACGTTTTGGTACATTCGATATATCCTGGGATTTGCAAAGCATCAAGAGATGAAACTTGCAAAGGTTAAAAATAAAATATTGATGTACACTGTATCCAAAATTTAGCCTCCAATTCTCTATATTCTGGGAGATATGATCCCTCAAAGTTAGGGTTCCAGTCTCTTCTAGGATTCATCCCTAAACAGAACACCTAGGGAGAATTGCTATATCTTGGGATACAAAGGTCCAAATTAAATTTTAGAAGATTTTATAGAAATTTCATGGACTTTAATTTCTGTGGTCCAAGGTTCAGACCCAGAAGATGAAACAGTGACACATGGCAGTCCATACAACTTCGTTGTTCTGAACAGTCCTGTAACAGGTCACCTTGGGAAAATGATCATAAGTCCCAACTGGTGAAACCAATTATAATGAAACCTATGGTGTTATAACAGTGACATGTGAGGCTACCTTATTGCAAATTTTTAGACATACAATAGCATTAATTTCAGAGATAGAACAGAAATAGTATCAGGCATTTCTACAGGAGAAATGGAAAACTAGGGCTTCCTGTTCCGGGAGCTTCCCTCCACTGTTTTCAGAAAAGGAGTAGATTGGATAGCTCAACTTGAATAGATCTATATTTATATCCAATCATATCTTAAATATTTTAAGTTTTGAAAATTAGGGTTTCTCTGACAAACCCTAGATCAACCAGCTCCGGAACCAAGACGGACCCCTCAAATCGGTAAGATCTAATCTTTTTCTATTTCCATTTGAGGTTCTCATCAGCTTTATGATAAGCTTGGTGAAGTTGAAAAATTCGAAGCATGGAATTATTTGATCTCTCTAAATAAAATGAATTGGACACCTACATGAGTAGAGAGGTTCCAGTTCTAGAGGGAGATGAGCCTCAAAGCCTTACACTAGAAGAACTTGGTTAAGGCCAAGAAGATAATTGTTGATTCAGTCACGGATCAAATTGTACCACAAGTGTATTCCCTAAATACACTGAAAGAGATGTTTGATTCCTTGAGCAAGATATTTGAAGAAGAAGAAGATCGACTCATAAGAAAAGAAGAAGAAGATGGGAGCAACTGAAGATCAAGCGCTCACGTAATGAGTAATATGACAAATTGATCAATTCTTGAAGAACCCCTTATCCATCTTAGCATTTGGATAAGAAATGATAATGTCATGAATAAATAAGATGATGAAGTAGAAGGATCAAGAAGGAGTCTATCCATGAAATGAATAAAAGATAAGTATTCAATTGTCATTTCATGATGTTTTTTAGCTATGCATTTGATTATATTCAGTTGATGTGTTATGCATGATAGATTGTTTGCATTAATGATAGTATACTACTAATATGCATGTGATGGGTAAGTAGCTCATCATGCTATACAACTCTCCATTGCTACTTATCTAGAATGAAACCTCTTTGCTGACATATTGGATTAGTGCACAATCTCAATGATGTCATGGTAGAGATGGAAGGCATCTAGAAAGTTTAAGTGAGATATGGATGAATGTTGTATTGGCTAAACAGTTGCATGATGCATAAGAATTTGTTGTTATGCATATGTTTTATGAAATAGTTCTAACCATGCAATTGGTGCATTTGAATTGTAGGAAAAGTCTTGTACAACTTCCTACAAGAAAAGAAGGATGAGACTTGTTCTAAAGAACAAGTGATGACAATTCAAGATTTACTCCAATAAACATGAATCTAAATCTCCCAGTGTCAGAGACACCATGATGAAAGAAAGAGCTTAAGAGAGTGGTAGATCCACCTCGAAGGATGAAAACCACCATGGGTATGAGAGATAACTCAAGATGAAGAAAATAATGGCGAGACTTCCAAACCAAACTATGATCAAAGAGTAACAGTTGATCATGGGGAATGATGTATACGATATGGTTTCAAGACATCAAGGGAAGTATGTAGTATCTTCCATATGGATCTACAAGAACAAGTGTAGACTATGACATACTCTATTGACCAGTATATATCACACATAGAACCACCTGTACAGAATGAAGAGGGAAGATGATACTCCACCTCAGGGGGAGTGACTATAGAAGATATCTAAGTTCGACATGGAACGACATGATGGACAACTTCCTGATGGATGGAGACTTTACCAAGAGTAAAGTGGGTTCCAACCTTCAAGGTTGAATGACTAGGATATGTTGATGACCTGACAAGACGAACTCATGGAAGATGTTATGATGAAAGAATACTAGAATGATGTTTGGGATATAGTACTCAAACCAGAAAGAAAGAATGTGGTATCTTCCAAATTGATTTGCAAGATAAAATATGTTGCTGATAGAAGTAAGGAAATACTTGTGGCTAGAGGTTTCTATCAAAAAGAGGTAATTTATTATGAAGAGACACTTGCTCCAGGAAGGAAGGTACACTTCCTTCAAAACTATCATGGTAGTTTATTCCATGATGAAGTAAAAACAAGCCTTCCTTGATGGTATGATTGAGGAAGATTTTTCCATCGAATAGTCACAAGGATTTGAAGTTGAATAAAGATGGACTCACTTATGCAAGTTGAAGAAGGCCCTCTGAAGCTTGAAGCAAGCTCCCAGATCTTGGTATGGAATAATATGTAGTTTCATGACGAGCATCGGCTTTGCGAAGAGTAAAGTCGATCCTAACCTTTACTACAAGGTTGTAGAAGATGAACCTATCATACTATTACTATATGTGGATGATCTATTTCTGATAGGGAATGAGAAACAGATTATAGAGTGCAAAAAGAAGTTCGCTGAAGAATTTAGATGTTGGTCTAATACTTTATTTCCTAGGTATAGAAGTATGAAGGAATCTTTCTCAATTAGGGAAAGTATGCAGTGCAAGTTTTGAAAATATTTGATATGTTTGAATGAAAATCCATGGCCACACCCATGGATTCCAACCTGAAGTTATTAGCCGATGACTCATCATAGTTAGTGGATGTGACTCAATACAGACAGATTATTGGGTCATTGATGTACTTAACAAATACTAGACCAGACATTTGTTTTTTTGTGAACACCTTGAGTCAATATCTAGTTCAACCTATATGGGTTCACCTGATAGTTACAAAACATGTGACGAGATATTTGAAAGAGACTATAGACTTTGGTATATACTACGATGGAAACCATGACTACAGATTGTATGGCCATACAGATGCAGAGTGGGTTGGAAGTATCTCAGACAAGAAAAGCACATCAGGTAGATGCTTTTGTTTGGGGTCTACTATGAGTTCATGGTTTAGCAGGAAACAGTCCAGTGTTTCTCTTAGCACGGATGAAGCCTAATACATAGCAGATTGCTCTGCTAAGTTGTGATGCCATATGGCTTCGGAAGCGAATATTAGGCCTCTTTGACCTGAAGATGGATACTACAATGATTCTATGTGATAACTAGAGTTGTGATGACAGAGAACATTGTGTTCCATCGTAACACATAGAAATCTGGTATTTCTACGTACGAGATAAGATGCAAATGATGATGTTTTAGTATTTACATACTGTAGATGTAGATGATGGTGATTCAATATTTCTATACTGAATATAGAGATGATGATGCTTTCAGTATTTCTATACTGAAGATATAGATGATGGTGCTTTTAGTATTCACATACTGGAGATACAGATGGTGATATTTTAGTATTCACATACTGAATATGTAGATGATGATGGTTTAGATGATGATGTGTTGACGAAGCCTCTGTCTCGAGTAAAGTTTGAACACTTTCAAGACAAGCTTGGTGTTGTTCAAAAATACCTTCCTTGAAAGGGGGAGTAGTGATGTTGCAGTGGGATTATATCATCCCTGGGCACTTTCCCTAAAGTGATCTAGGGACCTCGGTCCTTGAGAATGAATTCGGATTGTATCATCCCTGGGCACTTGCCCTAAAGTGATCTGGGGACCTCGGTCCTTGAGAATGAAGAGGGATTGTATCATCCCGGGACATATGTCCATAAGTGAGCCGGTGACTTCAATACTCGATAACATGTGTTGACCCCGTAATTTCAAAAGGAAGGATTGTTGGTAGCTCCGTAAAGACTTGATCTCGTAATTCTAAAAAAAGGATTATCTGAGTTCCACAGATGTGTTGATCCCATAATTCTGAAAGGAAGGATTGTCTGAGTTCCACAGATGTGTTGATCCTGTAATTCCAAAAGGAAGTATCATTGGTAGCTCCATAAAGACTTGATCCCGTAATTCTGAAAGGAAGGATCGTCTGAGTTCCACAGATGTGTTGATCCCATAATTTCGAAAGGAAGGATCGTTGGTAACTCTGTAAAGACCTAAATCCCGTAATTCTGAAAGGAAGGATCATTTGAGTACCACAGATGTGTTGATCCCGTAATTCCGAAAGGAAGGATCATTGGCAACTCCGTAAAGACCTAAATCCTGTAATTTCGAAAGGAAGGATCATGTTGATGTTTTGATGATGATGATGTTTTGATGATAATGATGTTTTGACGATGATGATGTTGATCAAAGAGTTGCTGTCGTTGAAGATTGAAGACAACGACTATATGATGTTGAAAAGATTCCAATGATTTATAGATTTGTTACCATGATGATGTTGATGATGTCCTCTATCTCTCTCCTAACATTGTTGTTGTTGATGTTGTTGTAGAATACCCTTCTTGTTAAGGGGGATTGTTGAAATATTGTAACTTTGAAGAATATTCTATACGTATCTTTTTGTGGTCCTCGATGGTCCTATCGAGAGAACCACTTGTATTACTTTGTACCTCGATGCTTCTAATCGGAAGAACTAATAAGAGTCATGAGGTAGTCCCCTCTAATTGTAAAGGTGGGTCATTAGCACCCCAGTGTGGTTACTTGAGCCTATATGTTTAACTTGATCCTACATGATTAACTTGAGCCTACATGTCGGATTTAATTATTAAAGTGAACGTATGAATATAAATAGAGGTGTGGCGCTCCTCATTTGGAATACACACTCTCACTTGTGTAACGCATTAGTGGAGGAGAAAGAAGTACCTGGAGAAGGAGGAGGATTAGACCTTGATCTCCCTTTTGGTTTTACCTTTTATCTTTTTGGGGCATCTATATTGAGGAAGCTTTTGCTGGGTTTTTCCCTTTAGGGTTTTCCCAGGATAAATATTTGTGTTCTTTTTTGTATGGTTGTGCTTTTATATCTTTCAGTGATCTTTTGGATTATGGTTATGCTGTTATGATGCTAAATGTTTTAAGATATGATATAACCATTAAAAATTCAACAATCTAACCCCCTGTGAAACTAAGACTAATCTAATATAACCCCCCTTAAGCTAAAAGACACAATTGCTAATCTAATGCGGGAAGATAAAACATGCGGCTGAAAGTGATTTGCATAAAAGAATGACAACATATGAAGAGCAACAAGACAACACATGTGAGCTCACATTAACAATCAAGCAATCTTAATTTACATCACAAGAATCAATGACAAATCATGAAAGCATCAAAACCAATATTATGAACAAAACATAAGAATTCCCTTCTCCATATTACAAAGTCAATACTAACTTCTACAATCTACTATTCTCTAAGATAATCTAAGATCTAAGATATTCTAAGATAATCTGTGATAGAAAATGAAGAGAGAGCACTCTCTTTTATACATTAACTTCTTTGAGAAGAATATGACCATCTCGTAATGAGAGATCCACTATTCACTCAACCACTCAAATACTTTCTTATTATTACAAGATATGATCCCTTCAAATCCTCCACATATCTCTCACAAATTCTCCACATGTCTCTCAACCAAATCTCCATGATATTCTCCTTGGAATATCCTTTGCATAACTATCTCCTTGAAATGGTGGAGGAGATATACATGAAGTCTTTTCTTTGAATTAATCCTTCACATATTCCTACACATTACAAAGCTCATCCATACTTTGAGATATTAGTGAAAAAAATGTTAATTTTCTAATATTTAATCATAAATTCACTTATAATACTAAAATAAATAAAGTGAAAATAATAAGGTGAAACCCACATATATGTATGGAAATGGTACGATAAAAGGTTAATGGGACGATGAAATGTGAGGAATAGTGGAAGATAAAGTGGATGAAAATGTGGCATTTCCGAGTCTCAACAAGGTTAACCCTCCTTGTTAATCGGGGGGGGGAATCCCCATAGTTGAGGGGCACTAGGGTTATTAGACTCTCCTAAAAAAGTCATCCTTGTTAAGTAATTGTGAATTTATAAATTAGTATAAATAGAGAGTGAGCCTCTCTATTTGACAAAAACACTCACCCAGCTATAGCGCATAGGTGAGAGAAGAGGAGCTCACACAACTGAGAGAAAGAACAACTATTGGAGATCATCTTTTTTGTATTTGGGTTTTACTGCTGCCATTGGTGCTCATTCTATCTCTGAGGAAGTTACGGTGTTTTCTCCTTTATGTTTTCCTTGAGGAAAATCTTTGTGTCTATTGTCTCTTGTGATTATTGCTATACATGTTATTCTCTTAGATAAGATCCTAGATCATATTGCTTAAATGGTAAAAATCTAACATGATATCAGAGCTAACATGAGAAGAAGACACTATGCAGCTACAGAAGCTAGGGATTCTTACTTTTTGGGTCTCTCTCCACAATCCATCAGCAAAAGGAGGCTAGGATAACTCTCCATTGAAGGGCACATCTTTCTATTGAAGCAAAATTTGATTCCGAGCATTTTTAGTTTTTGCTACAAGAAATTAGGGCTTTTTACAGAAGAGAAATTTTTGAGTGAGCCCAGCATAGGATTTCTCTCCTCATAAAAATCAAAGTTTAGAGACCAAGGTTGAATTTTTTGGTTGAGTAAAACTCTGGGAAAGTCAAACCATAGTTTGACCCCGGGCCTAAAAAACCCTAAAATACTAAAACTAGTTGTTTTGGTAGATTCACTATATCTCAGGATTTAAGAAATCTAAGGGAACAAAATTTTCATATGCCGAAGACAAAATCTCGACGTACCCTGTGTAAAAATTTCAGCCTTAGATTCATTATATTCTGGGAGATATGATTCCTCCAAATCATGGTTCCAGTCCCCTCCAGGATTCATCCCTAAATAGGACACCTAGGGATAATTTCTATATCTCGGGATACAAAGGTCCAAATGGAATTTAGCAAGATTTTATAGATAGGAAATAGACTTTAATTTTTGTGGTAAAACTTTCAGACCCCAAAGCTGAAATGGTGTGACACATGGCACTACGTACAACTTCGCTATGCTGAATAGTCCAGAAATAAGCCACCTTGGGAAAACTCTCATAAGTCCCAATTTCGGAAACCAATTCTGCTCAAACTTGTTGGAAAGAGGACAAACTGAGGCCACTGTAGTATGAAATTTCAGATATAGAGGAGCAGTACTTTCAGAGATAACTCAGAAACAATATCAAGAATTTCTGTAGTGGAAATTGGAAAACTAGGGCTTCCTGTTCCAAGAGATTTCCTCCACTTAGAAAATGAGTACATTGGAAAGCTCGCCTTGAAGAGGACCATATTTCTATCCAATAAGATATGAAATATTCCAAGTTTTGAAAATTAGGGTTTCTATGACAAACCCTAGATTATCCATATTTGAAACTTGGATGGAAACCTCAAATCGGTAAGATCTAATCTTTTGCTATTTACATTTGAGGTTCTCATTTCAAAATGACCTATCAGACCAACTTGGTGAAGCTGAAAACTTTCAAGCATGGAAGTATAGGATTTCACTAGTTCTTGAAAAGAAAATGAATTGGACACCTACATAAGTGGAGAGGTTCCAGTTGCACCCGTAGTTGTCCATACTGTGCATCTAGGTATGCTCCACTCACAACACCTTCTCTTGTCACAACAACACTATTTGCTTCTCTTGGCTCAGCAGAAATCATCTAGACGTTCTGGTTGGGATTCATATTAGGATTCTGCAGGGGAATTGGATTTCCCAAATTCTTGGCATGCCACTTAGCAATCAGTTGAGGGATGTGGCACAATTATTGTGGTGGGGATTTTTGCCTTAATACGTGCAAAAAAACCTGCCTTAAATCAACCAAATCATAGGGTAGAGTTGATGGTGTAAGGGATTCCTCAACCTCGAATTGCAATAATAAGCAACAACAATAACAATATTTTTGCTATTATATATATATATATATATATATATATATTTCTAACTAATAAAACAAGAACAAGCATAAATTTCAATAATATGGGCCATTGTAGTCATCTGAGGAAAATTCCCACCATCTCCATGTTAAATTTTCATATGCTAATCTATAACATCAGTATTTCATTTAATTTTCATAACTAAAGCATATAAATATGATCACTAAAAGAAACAGTATCACAAGAACAACAAAGATTTATCCTGGGAAAACCCTAAAGGGAAAAACCCAGCAAAAGCTTCCTCAATATAGATGCCCCAAAAAGGTAAAAGGTAAAACCAACAAGGAGATCAAAGCCTGATCCTCCTCCTTCTCTAGCTACTCTTCTCTTCTCCACTAATGCGCTACACAAGTGAGAGTGTGTGCTCCAAATGAGGAGCTCTACACCTCTATTTATATTCATCCATTCACTTAAGCTAACTCATTGGACATGTAGGCTCGAGTTACACATGTAGGCTCAAGTAACCAAACCAGGGTACTAATGATCCACCTTTACAATTAGAGGGGACTACCTCATGACTCTTATTAGTTCTTTCAATTAGAAGCATTGGGGTACAATGTAATACAAGTGGTTCTCCTGGTAGGACCATCGGGGACCACAAAAAGATACATATAGAATATTATTCGAAGTTACAATATTTCAACACTCCCCCTTAACAAGAAGGGTATTCTACAACAACATCAACAACAACAAGAGTAGGAGAGAGATAGAGGACATCATCAACATCATCGGGGTAACACATCTATAAATCATTGGAATATTTTCAACATCATGTAGTCTTCATCTTCAATGTTTAGTATTCATCAACATTAATTCTTTGACTCCTTCGATCAACAACATCTTTAGCATTTTGATCTTTCAATCAGCAATGACATCTTCAGCACTTTGACCTTTCGATCAGCAACATCTTTAGCACTTTGAATTTTCGATCAGCAACAACATCTTCAGCATTTTGATCTTTCGATTAGCAACATCTTCAGCTCTTTGACTTTTTGGTCAGCAACAACATCTTCAGCATTTTGACCTTTCGATCAGCAACATCTTCAACACCTTGACCTTTCGATCAGCAACAACATCTTCATCACTTTGACCTTTCGATCAACAATATCATTGTTAGCACTCAGAATGTACCCAGGTTGTGAGAAGGTAGATCCCGAGGTAACAGCAGAAACCACTTTAGAATGTATTTCTAACCTAATACAATCAGAGAGGGATCTCTCACTATTTACAAAGGTTTTATACTCAAGATATTCAATCAAAGACATTCAGAAGGTCAGATTTCTGATGGGACAAATAGGACAAGTTTGTTTTAAAAGACTTGGTAGGATGGTCGTGGAGAAGACCATTGGGCAATGGAGTCAAGAATTAGATTTGAAATAGGTTGCAGGAGGTAAGGTTTTGAAGGTTTATGATCAGAGGCAAGGTAGGCACCATTTCCTTAGTATTGAGGTATTAGCAAGTTGATTGGTAGACAAAGGGAGACATTCCATCAGACAGAGCACCTAACTATGGTGAATTCTGCAAGACTTTAGAAGAAAATATTTTGAGAATGCTTGAACAATGGACCTAGAGCATGCATGATGAATTCTAGCCCATAAAAGCTAATTCTCAAGCATGAAAGAAAATACAAAATGGAGTGAGAAACAGGATAAATAGTCACATAAAGAAATCACTTACTGAAGAAAAGATGGCACAAGAATCTCTGATATGAAAAAGATTTTACATCCCTCCTCTGCAACTTTCATTAATTACTGAAAACTTGAAGCTATTGCAATTTAGAGCCTCTCCGCTCTTGAAAATCCTCCTCCTACTATCAATTACATTTTTGTTTATATACGAAAAGTCTTGACCTAACTTAGAATTCAAAACCTAACCCTACTTCTAAAAATAAAAACAATTACAACAAAGTTTCTCCTGCATATCTCCAATGGTGACAGCTATGTGGAATCTGGGAGAGGTTTTTATAATTGGACATGTGTCCAACAAAACCCACGTCTTAATTTCTCCAAAATTATCTCAATATCCTTGAAATATTCCTTTGAAGCTGATGACTCATATAATAAAATTGTATATTTCTGGAAAAATGACCTGTAAAGATATTTAAAAATATCCCAGCCTGTGATTACTGTGTAAAAACTGAAGGAGGTTTTTTATCATAGTCATGTTAGGAATAAAATAATCTCCCAGTTTTGTAAAATTAAATTCCATTTGTCCAAAACAATTCTTTGAAGTTGATGACTGAAATAGTCCTTTGGAAAACCTGAAAACTGGCCTGTACAACTGATTTTGTTTCTGCTAAACCATAGCACTTGTGTGAAAAATGAAAGAGGTTTTTGTATATAGGTACGTTGTGAAGAACATCCTCTCCCAGTTTCACAAAATATGTCTTCATTTGATGTAAACAATTATTTTACATGGATAACTAGAACAGTCATTTCGAAATATGAATATTTTCCCTCTGAAGATGACTTTGCTGCTCCTAATTTGTAGGAACTGAGTAAAAACTAAGAGAGATTATTGTGTATTAAGATGTTATGATGAAAAACCTCTTCCAGTTTCTGAAATTTCTTCTTTGTTTGCTGTAAACAATTCATTAAATAAAACGACTGAAACAGTCATTTTCAGAAAAATATGCTAAGTTGCGTCTAAACCTTGAACGGTTTAACTTCATGAATGCTCTCACTGTAAATATTTCTGCAACTCTTCTGGGCTGATTTGCTTCTGCATTGTCGAATGGTGGCTTCCCTTCTCCTATTCTAAAAAGAAAACAATTTCCAGCTGACTCCTTATCTCCGCCATTTCCCTGTGATTGAAAACACTTAAAAGTTAAGCTTTGAAATATGGTGGATTGTTTACTCCTTTCAGCGCATGCAGCAAATGAAATTATTTTTAAAACCAAGTTTTAAAAAACCAAGACGAATTTATTTATATAGGATGGTTTATTCCAGAGCCTCCTTTCCAGATTATCTACCACGCATCTTTTTATTCCGGATTCCTTTGTGATCCTTGATCTAATTACTTTTAGTTTTCAACCATAGGATCAAGTTCCATGTACTCCTTTCCACCAAACTTCCTGCTTTTAACCACCGTGCAACTACATGCTCCAGAATCCCTCACAGCTGTAGATGCGATCAGCCTTTATTCGTGAGACGTTGGATCGGATGACACGTACAGAATTCCGCTGGGCTCCGTCACTTTAACCGTCGTGCAGCTTTGATCTCCGGAATCATCCTCAGCCATTGATGTGATATGCCTTTAACCTTCCACCATCGGATCATGCACCATATAATGAATTCCGATGGGCTCCTTTCTTTTAATTAACGGACAACTTTGGGCTCCGGAATTTGTAATAACCATTGATTTACTATTCACTTTATTTTTTAACCGTCGGATGAGCTTACCCATATACAATTCCGCCAAGACTTTTTGTTTTAATTAACGGGCAACTTTACCTTCTGGAAATAATATCCCCCGTTGATTTAATTTACCTTTTTACATTAGCCATAGGATTATTTTATGCGCTAATGTTTAGATTATACCTTAAGAAAGGTAATAACCTTGTTTTAGCCCGTAAAACTTTATTAAACTTGGTTTGTATGGATAAAGCCGGCTCTTTGACTTTAGAATATTCAAAACGATTATTTTTTGAATATAAATAAAATGAAATCTTTATAAAGCCCATTTTTTAGGTTTCCTTCAAAAATTAATGAAAATTTTTGCCCCATTTGTGAAAACTCATTTGTCCTTTTCCCTAAACCTCTTTACCTTCTCTTCTTCGCCAACTTGGACATAATTTAATGAGAACACCTTGGAAACCAACTCAATCACCCATGAGAACTTTAAAATTTTTGAAGGCAACAGGAGCAATTCAGACAAAAATAAATTTAGTGTTAACAACTGGCTCCAACTAGGGATGCTATCCTCCCTGCGAGGTAGCAAAGAACCCCGTAGACCAGGTGCCAAATCCATTGGGTTTCTCTTAACCTTTCTCTTAAATCCTCAACCTGTTTTGAACTGAACCATCAACTGAAACCATTTTGCAACCAAATCCCACTCTGTCAACCTGTAACCTGTAACTGAATTGCACTTAAAACTGAAACCAAACTGAAAACTGCTGAAAGGGATGCTCGCCATGTCGAGCTTATTCATACCTACCTATCCTACTTAACTAATCACAAATGCCCAATCAAGCAAAATCTGACTTCCAATGAAGCCAATCAAGCAATTTATCCAATAATTCCATTTCTTCCTCATGCTTGATCAAAATTAGAACATAAGAACAAAATAGATGAAAAATTTGTCCTTTGCTGCAAACATATAACCAATTACTCCATCTAAAAAATTTATCCATGTACTCTGCTACTGGATCATAAAAAATATGACAAATTTTGAAATACTCAATCACTTGTTTGTCATGACAAGGCTGTCCAAAAAGTAACTCCTCTTGCATACTCTGAAACTGGACTTTAAAAGAGTTTTGAAAGGAATTCTCATGATTGTTTTTCAATGATATATCAGCAACTTCATTTAATATTTCTACATTTGCAACTCCATTATTATCAAGCACTTCAAGAGG
>LPNX011094745.1:4762-25317 GCA_001517045.1 Pseudotsuga menziesii
ATTATATAAATATAATAAAAAAATTTTCACTTAAAAATTGATTATTAAATTTTTTTGCAAACAATGTATTTATGTTTTTAATATTTAAAATATAAATTTATGTGATGAAAAATATTAGAATATAGATAATAAATAATTTACAAAGTTTAGAAGTTTCTTTGAGCTTGAAGTGATTAGTGACTTAAGTGCACTTATTAATTGGGTAATGTATTTATGTTTTTAATATTTAATGTGATGAAAAATATTAGAATATAGATAATAAATAATTTACAGAAGTTATTTTCAGCTTGAAGTGATTAATGACATAAGTGCACGTATTAATTGGGTATTGAAGTGATTAGTAACTTAAGTGCACGTATTAATTGGGTATGAGTTATTTTATTTTTTACAAGTTATCTACAATATTCGTGTTTTCTAACTGGAGATTGTTTTGGTAGCTTCTGTTATCTATCGTTTGCTCACAATTATAGAGAGCTTAATCAGCACGTTGGTAAATCCTAATCCCTCCAACTCGGCCATTTATGAAGACAATGGCATATTTATTTTGAAAATATCATGGATGGGCATATTACAAGGGGATGACTCTTATTTACTATGCTTTGTATTGCAATGGATGGGCATATTACAACGGGATGACTCTTAGTTACTATGTTTTGAGGTTTATTGTTGTTTTTTATTGTAATGGTTTCATATTAGAGATTTTGTGTTCTATTATTAGATTAAATCTATAAAAGGAAGTGTTTTGTTTGTTTTTATTTTTATTTTTAAGTTTAGTGAGGTTGCTTTAAAAAGTTTGTTTGTAGTATAGTGAGTTTGTTTTAAAAATTTGGTAAGAAAAGGGAATTAGTTCTTAGTTACTATGTTGTGAGGTTTTTATTGTTGTTTTATATTGCTATGGTCTCCTAGATAATTTTTTTATTATTGTTAGATTATATCTAAAAGGAAAAGTGTTTTGTTTTTCTTTATTTTATTTAATTCTGTACTTTATTGAGGTTGCTTCAAAAAGTTTATTTGTAATCTAGTGAGTTTGCTTCAAAAAGTTGGTAAGGGAAGGGAATTAATTCTTAGTTAGTATGTTTAGAGGTTTCTATTGTTGTTTTGTATTGCAATGGTTTTTTATTAGATATTTTTTGTATTATTATTAGATTAGATTTAAAAGAAAAGTGTTTTGTTTTTCTTTGTTTTTTTAGTCCAATGAGGTTGCTTCAAAAGGTTTGTTTATAGTCTATTGAGTTTGCTTCAAAAAATTTAGTAAGAAAAGGGAATTAGTTCTTGCTATTAGAATCTCAATACAACTATATTGTAAATTTTCATTCTCATTTTAATGAAAAGCAAGTTTAATTTTTTTTTAAGCATGATAAATAATTTAATTTAAAGATTTTTTTTATAAGAAGAGATATTTATTTAAATTTTGTGTGATTTAATACTAGAAAGTAAAATGAAATTTTATTGATTAACACCATTTTTAACTCTAGTTTTTATGTATATGTTTATCTTATCATATTAGTTACAATGGATTTATTGAATACTATTTTTACTAAAACATATTTCTTAATATTTGAGTATTTTTTTATTATTTGATAGTGTATGATCATTTCTTCTTACAATTTGTATCGATAGCACAAGGTGAAAGAGCGTCGTAGAAGAGAGTTTCGATGTATTTGGAATTGGCATATTGGAAATTAAGGCATGAAGAGTTCAAGGTGAAAATCATGATATTAGAGTGATTGCATCCACAACAAGAAAAACCATGTTTTAGCACCACAAGTTAGCATCACTTTGATTTTATGGTGTTAAGGTGTTGATATTAGCACCAGTTATAATTTTGTGGTGCTAAGGTAGTGGTATTAGAATTACTTAATTTTTGTGAAACTAAGCTTGTGGTATTAGCACCACTTATAATTTGTGGTGTTAATACGGTGTTAATGTTTGTTAATATTATTAGAAATTGAGTTTTTCCTTATCTATGTGTTAATAGAAATGATATGTTGGCAAGTACCATAAATGGTGCTAAGTTATTATTTGCTACATGGAAATGTCCATGTAGGATTTAATTATGATGATCTACACCATAAACACAAGAACTTCACAAATCATCATTTTGTAAATAATATAATTCTAATAATTTTTATTTTTTATTGACTGAAATAAAGAAAATAAATTCACTAGATTAATTTATTAGGCTTTGCACCACAAAGACAACAAGTTCACAAATTATCTATTTCTAAATAATTTGATTCAATTCTTCAATTTTAATACTATTTAAACAAATAAATGCATAAGATTGCTAATATTGAAAAGTAATTAAAAACACCAATTATTAATTTATTATTATTATAAGGTAGCAATACAAATGATTTGAATTAAAATTGCATTATTTAATTGGGAATTTTTTTATTGATCTCACTAAATTTATTAATGGACATTAGTGTCATTATTTAGTGTTTAGCACAAAGCATGGATCTCACATCCTCTATATTTAGTCATTGATTTTATTTTAAGGTTAGATTACTTAGTAGTGGGTTTACTACCCCTCTACCAAGCTAGTTAACAAAAGAAATTTAGGCCTTAAAGACTAAAAGAACATTCTATACATGTAGTGATAGCAATGATGTGTTTAGCCAACAAAATTGACATTTTGAAAGGATCCATGGACTTATAATAGGGATATAGTGGGGAATCACAGGAAACAAATGGATGTATAATTATTTGGGGCATATATATGATTAATGGAGGAATCCTACGATGTGGAACTTAGAAGAAACATATAGGCATATAAGATTAACAAGTATACCTCAAATTATCACATGATACATATTAAAGGTATCCTTGGCCTAATATTGGGGTTATAAATGTCACTAATAGCCTTTAAGGACTATATATCGGTGTAAAGACCCTTGACATGTTTGAGGGAGGAAAGTGAGGGGCGCTCGCACGAAGTTGGTTCCACTTTTTGGTGCCACTTAGAAAATCAGAAACGCACTTCCGAAGTGTAAATCAAGAACGCATATGCATTATTGATGGTACGTTCGGAATAACCCGAGCCCAAACACAAAGCTAAGGTTCGTGGAAATCTATATCGCATATCCGATATGTCGCATTCACGTTTTGTAATGTTAAATATCGCATATGCGATATGTAACATTACAAAACGCATATGCGATATATCGCATATGCGATATGTAAATTTCCAAAATGCATATGCGATATATCGCAAGTGCGATATGCAACATTTAGAAAACGATTACATTTTCATCATTTGTGGAGGTCCTCTCCTTTGTCAATAAATTTCATAATCAATTGTTGCTCAAAGGGCCTATTTTGTGTGTTATTAACACCTAGTGCATGAGAGAATAATACTTGTTTGTATATCCCTATAGATAATTTTCCAATTCATTTATAAAACAAATAAGTCCATGATACTTCTTAATGTTGGTTGATGGGGGATAATGCCTCCCTTCCAACAAATATCTTCCCAACAATGTCAACTATTTTTTTATGGGAAATATATTTAGATACCTTTTACTACGTTAGGCAATGTATTCATCAATGTAAATATCCCTCTCTATTGAAAGTGCAAAATCATCAATGTCCCCTAATTGATAAATTGTACAAGTGTTTGATGACAACTCCCTTAATTAAACTTGCTATAATGTACTAGCACCTTGATTCACATAATAATAATCAATGTGTTTTCTTGCATTTGTTAAGAATATAGATAAACGAGTGGTAATAAATCGGTGTTCCCCATGTTTTTTTCAACTTATTTATTCACATGGTAAAAACACATACATATCAAATGTTTTGGTTGAAGACCTTGGTCTCTAGTAACTCTTTCACCATTTCAATTACTTGAGTTTTGCAAGACTATACCATATGTCATATAACATTTGTACTACATGGAGAATCATTTTACACCCACTTCAAGTTCTATTTGTTATCATATTATATACTAAGAAATAGATCCATAGTGTATATGTTTGTGGCTATGATCTATTTTTGACATTCAATCCACTATGTATCTTTTTCAAGGACATGATTCATTATTTATATATATAATGGATATGTAGTATAGTTGAGTCTGAGTCCTTTCTTATTTACACCTGAGCATCGATATGCATATATTGGGAAGAGAGTTTCTAATACTTTGTTTTTGTTTGATTTTCCATTTCTAATCTAGTTTTGGTGCACTCTTTTCTAGTACACTCATCAAGTTTCTAGTCCATTTTATAATGCATTGTAGCCATCATCTTCTCTTCTGACCTTATACATATATCATGTTTAGAATGATTAATGCTTAAAACTCCTTGCACCCCTCTTGCACACACAAAAGAATGATAAACCCTTCTAAAAACTAATTTTTTTCTTACAAATGATTGTTTCCTATTAGAAACACATGTATAAGCACCTTACGCTTCAGAAAAACATGTATACATATTAAAGCACATAAATAAAAATAAAAAAATTTGGTCACATTTTTGTTTTAAGTGGTTTAAGTTAAATATTATCCAACTTGGTCTTGGTTACACCCGACTCAACTCCTTGAACTACTTTCTCCAAGCATAAAATCAATATTCAAACATCCAACCCTCCCAAATACAAATTAATTTGGGTGGGATGATGAAAGGCCTACCAAACTGACCCAAAGAAAGTACTAGTTACAGCATATAGTTGTTCCAAGATTCATAGGCAACACAAGGAACATCCAAAATGTGCATTGGTTTAGTTGGAGGGAAACTCAAGACATGGATGAGAGTTTTTCTCAAGAGGTGTTTAGAATTTTTATGTAATGAATGGCATTAAAAGACAACTCACCACTACTTATACACCTCAACAGAATGGGATAGTTAAAATGAAGAAACGTACAATGATGGAAACGGAAAGAACTATGTTACAGACCAGGGAATTAAGCAATTCTTTTTGGGGAGGTGAAGTTGCTACAACAATATACATTCTCAATCAAAGTCCGACAATTGCACTTGAAATTATGACTCATTACGAATCATGGTATGACAAAAATCCTCATGTTAATCATTTCAAAGTTTTTGGATTTTTATCCTGTGTTCATGTAGTTGATAAAAAGAGACAAAAGTAGGATCCAAAAAGTGAACCATGCATTTTTGTGGATACAGTGAGAAAATTAAGGTTTATAGGTTGTATAATTCTCTCACCAATAACATCGTTGTGTCTAGGGATGTGATTTTTTTATCAAGGGGGAGTTTACGGTCATAAAAAACACCATGTTGAGAAGTCAAAAGATGGTTTGAATAGTGATATTATTGATGATATTAATCATGAGAAACCCATTAATGTTTTAGTTCCAAATTTTGTAAATACACCAAGTAGCCCCTCATCTAGTTCTCCAATTTCATGTACAAGTCCTACAAGGAAGGTAAGAAGCCTAAATGAAATTTATTAGAGAAGCTTGGCACACGAAGAAAATCCAAGAGGTGAGACTGTACCATCATGTTTTGAAGAATATTATAAGTTAATGAGTTTTCGGTGCAAGATATGCAAGAAGATATTATAATAATGTTATTTTTTTTAAGGGGACAACAAAAGAAGTATATCGCAAGTGCGATATATCGCACTTCCGATATTTAAAAGCAGGAAAAAAAATAAAACAGTGGTCGCGAGCCCATTTTCACAATATCGCGACATTGAAATAACGCAGCAGCGAAAAAACAGAGGAGTGAAAAACCATAGGTGTGATTTGGGTTATACCTTTTTAAGGTCGAGGCCAAGTTTGAGGTGTCGCCGAGGTGGATTGCTGGACAATGGCAGGTATTTATGCTAGTTCTCTCCTTTTCATTTAACCTTCCATTGTTTAATTTTATTCATAATTTCTTTGTTTATAGAATTATTTTGAACAAAATTAAAAAAATAATTTAATGTAAACAATCAAACAATGATTAGATAAGTAAATTAACTTGCAATTTTATGTTTAAATCTTAAAACAGACAACACAAATGAACAACAGAATGTGGAAAACCCACCCTCCCATAACCCACAACAACCTAACCCACAACCTAACCCACAACCAAACCCAGACCCGGAGGGGGAACAAGACAGAAACACACAAATTATTGCACGCCTGGCATCATTGAGGCGCCTTAGCTCATCCATTAGAGGGGGGGGTCATTTGAGAAATTCTTTAGCCGATGCTTTGGACACAATCACAAACACAATTTCTGTGCCCAAGGAGCTCTGTACAACATTACCTCATACAGAGAATCTAGGAGGCAATACTACGCCGATGGATTGACACATAAAGACATCAAAGACCTTAAAATAACTAAAGACCAATTATTTTCATTATTCCAGGACCCCAACACTGGATTGGTTCCACCCATCAGTTGAGCACACATTTCCATAGACTGGTGCATTGAACCAAATATAAAGGCTAATTGGATGGATCGTTGGTATATGGTCTTCGATGAAGACCCCCATGGGAATAGGGACATCCCATTTTATTTCCTTAGGAAGCTGTATGCAGAATTCATCCTAGGGAAACATGTTAACTACTTTGATATCTTAGGAAACTAGGGTGTTCGTCATGGGATGCCCCAAGTTAGGGAAGGAGCCAGGAGAGATCCCAACCGTGTGCCACGCCCACCACGCACACCAAAACCCCCTCGGGTATACCCTCCTGCAGGTCCTGTCATTGAGTATACACAGGAGGCACTACTTGACATGGCAGAGACATTGCTTGAGCATGGGACTGATGTCCAAGGCAATGCATACCAAGGGGCTGGAACTTCTACGGCGGGCTGATCTACAGATCACAGAGGAGATGCAGAGTCTTCAGAGCACCGTGTTACTCCACACCCTTGCACATCATGTGGAGGCATATGCTATGGCCCTGCTTCTGATTTTTGAGATGATGGATTACTTCGCTTTGTAAGTAAAACTCATTATTTTAATATTATACTTTGTTTCATGTCAAAATCTTCAATTGTTTCACACTTTATTTCTATTTAATTATCTAACAACATTTGTGAACAAATATGTACAGCTGGTGTCCCAGGGCACACCACAGTCGCATAGTCCGTCGATCAATGTTGAGAACATTGATGCGGCTGTCAATATTGCCTATGGGTTTGGTTCTTCACCAATAGGGGTAAGAGTTCTATACTTGTTAATTTGTCAATTTTATTTATATATATTTATAACTTATAGATTGTAATGTATTCAATATGTATCCTAATTTTGATACTTGACATGTTTTGTGCAGGTTGCCCAGGAAGAGTGTATTGTCTCGCAGCCTATTCCCTCTCATGCATAGGTAGATTCATGCAAGATTCCTAATGTAACTTTTAAATTTGATAGTTTATATGTTGCTCATAGATCTTTCTCCATCACCTTAAGTCGTAGTGTGTTGAGTGGCTCCACTTAGCTATATGATATACTATGTGTGCGATTATACAAGATATGAAGTATAGTTGGAGGTATTTTCTTAGTATTAAAAAGATTCCATGTGTAAACTGTAGTATGTCCTCATTGTAATAATGCTTACAATAATGTCCTTTTCTCCTAAACCACTCAACTATCTAACCTATCTTACCAAACCTACCCAAACATAGAATATCTAGCTTATCCATTCCTATAATAGCCTACCCTACCCTAATCTAGCATGAACTACCCCAAACTCACATAATAAACATAACCTATCCCATTTTTATAAGACCAACGAACCTACTTTTAGCAACCATACATTAGCCTAAACCACTCTAATTTAATACTATCTTACACTAAACTTAAACTACATAGAATAACCTAGCTTAGCATGTAAACCTATCCTTTCTTTTAAGCATATCTTAGTATAGAAACCCTAGTTTGTATGCTAAACCATAGAAACCCTTGTTTGTAGAAACAAATATATCATTGACCAATCCCCAATATCAAATGCAAAGTCACCATTGAAAAATATCTACCATTAAACATTCATACCTATACAACTTTGCTTAATTTCATCATTGACCACTATTGACTATCAAAAATTCATGTAGTTTTGCAACTTTGAAAGTCTATCATCATTGACAAAAATATACTATCAAGCATTTATAATTTTATATCTATAAATTGTTATCACTGATCAATATCTAATATCAAATTTTCGCACTTACATGAATCGTGCAATGCCATCATTGACCAATGACTACTATCAAATGCAATGTCAGCTTTGACCAATGTATAAAACCCTAGTTTGTATTCTAAACACTAGAAACCCTATTTTGTAGCCTAAACCATAGTTTTTATTAAAAGCCCTTACTTGAAAACTAGTATCATGAATCCATTGGAATCTATAGTTTCATTATCTAAGTTATGGTTTCTATTTTATGGAGAATTTCAACTCACCTCCATAGGGTCATTCAGGGCACAAAATCCAAAATCGAAAATATAACACAATTTCGTTAGCTCTCACATATGTGTTTGGCCATTGTGGATGTGGTCACATTGTTGATGGTCTCTTAAAAGATTTCAATTAAAAATTGTCCCCCTTGTGCAAAATTGGCATGGGATGATAAAAAAATGATGTACACTTTCTCACCATCCTATTATTCTTTTCATCCATGGTTGGTGTATCCGTACCCAAATGAACCTATAGGAGCTCATGGAACTTAGTTCTATTTCATGACTCAAATTAGATATTTCCCGGGCTGTGTCTTTGAGAGGATTTAGGTTGCGAGTTGCACTTGGACATAAAATACCAATCGTGTTTCAGATCAAATAATCATCAACTCTATTGGATCCATGACATTGGAATAGTGATATTTATGCCTCTCCCCCATGGGTACATGGACTAAAATGTATCTTGTACAACGATTCCAAAAGATAGGATTTTGGTCCGTAAAAAAAATATAATTTCTAAACTAAGGGGTAAAATTGGGAAATACCTTGACCCAAATATTTTGTTTAGCATGCCCACATGGTCCCTACTCAAACACACCTACAAAGACAACGAAACTCAATTCTAATTCCTAGTTCGAATTCTATGCCTCAGGAACGATTTCACCATGTGTCCTTGAAAGGTTTTAGGTTACAAGTTGCAATTGGCCATAGAATGATGAAAATGGATCCTATTAGAAAACCATTGAATCCATTGGATTCATGACATCCTAATATTTATAGGGGTAACTCTCCCCCATGGGTACATGGCCCAAAAGGTGTCTTATATGATGATTCCATAAGCTAGGATTTTGGTGAGTAAAAGACAGTGTAGTTTTTGAAATAAGGAGTAAACATGGGAAATACCTCATATGGGAGCTTGTGGGTAGCATTCCCATGTGGTCCTTGGCCAAACACACCTACAAGAGTTGGACAAACTAAGTTTGTTGCCATGTTCATATTCTATGCCCTAGGAATGGATTCACCACGTGTCCTTAAAAGGTTTTAGGCAGTGAGTTGCAATTAGCCATATAATGATGAGTATGGTTCATATCAGTGGACCATAAAATATATTGTATTTGTGACGTTGGAATAATTCTTGTATGACGATTCCGAAAGATAGGGTTTTGGTCAGTAAAAGGCAATGTAATTTATACAACAAGGGGTCAACTTGGGAAATACCTCCATTGGGCGCTTCTGGGTAGCATGCCAACGTGGGACCTACGAAAACAACCTATAGGAACTAATGAACATATGTTTTTCTTATTGGTTCATATTATATTCCCTCAGAATGGATTCACCCTGTGTCCTTGAAATATTTAGAATGAAAGTTGCAACTACCCATACAATGAATAACATGGATAAGATCGGTGAACTATTGAATCCATTGGATTCATGAAATTGGAATACTTCTATGGGTTCTCTCTCCCATAGTTAAATGTACTAGAATTTTTCTTGTACAACGATTCCAAAAGCTAGTGTTTTGGTTAATAAGAGGCAATACAATTTCTTCACTAAGGATTCATCCTAGAAAATGCCTCAATTAGTATCTGTGGGTAGCATGTCCACATTGGTACTACCAAAAAACACATGAATTCCCTAACAAAACTTAATGTTGCTTCCTATTTTGTTTATTTTATGCAAATAGGTCAAATGGAGGAGGGAAGGGGAGGCCCAACAAAAAAGCATTTAATATATGTCTATGATTCACTATTTGATATGAAATTGACATATATATATATATGCTACTTTATATGCAGGCCCCTAGTGAGGCACCGGTGCTTGAAGAGCACCAAACCGGCGGGCCACCGTTCACTCACCAGCAGGTATGTTTATGTAGATCGCTTTCTTTGTATGTTTCTGTACACATCTCAAGGTCAGGTAACATTCAATATGTATCCTAATTTTGACATGTAACATGTTTTATGCAGGTTTCCCATGATGAATACATTGTCTCGCAGTCTATTCCCTCTCACACAGAGGTAGATTCGCAGCCACAGGTATTATTTGAAATATGCTTTTAATTATATTTGTTGACCCTCTCCCCCCCAAGGTACATGTATATTTGTTGACATTGGCATATATATAATATATTTATGCAGCCTGATAGTAAGCAAGTGGTGCAAGAAGAGCACCCAATCAGGGTCGCTGTCAGTGAGGCACCGGTGCTTGAAGAGCACCAAACCGGTGGGCCACCGTTCACTCACCAGTAGGTATGTTTATGTAGATCGCTTTCTTTGTACGTTTCTGTACACATCTCAAGGTCAATTAACATCCAATATGTATCCTAATTTTTACATGTAACATGTTTTATGCAGGTTGCCCATGATGAATACATTGTCTCGTAGTCTATTCCCTCTCATGCAGAGGTAGATTCACAGCCACAGGTATTATTTGAAATATGCTTTTAATTATATTTATTGACCCTCTCCCCCCCAAGGTACATGTATATTTGTTGACATTGACATATATATAATATATTTATGTAGCCTGATAGTGAGCAAGTGGTGCAAGAAGAGCACCTAATCAGGGTCGCTGTCAGTGAGGCACTGGTGCTTGAAGAGCACCAAACCGGCGGCCCACCGTTCACTCACCAGCAGGTATGTTTATGTAGATCGCTTTCTTTGTACGTTTCTGTACACATCTCAAGGTCAAGTAACATTAAATATGTATCCTAATTTGGACATGTAACATGTTTTATGCAGGTCGCCCATGATGAATACATTGTCTCGCAGTCTATTCCCTCTCATGCAAAGGTAGATTCGCAGCCACAGGTATTATTTGAAATATTCTTTTAATTATATTTGTTGACCCTCTCCCCCCCAAGGTACATGTATATTTTTTGACATTGGCATATATATAATATATTTATGCAGCCTGATAGTGAGCAAGTGGTGCAAGAAAAGCACCCAATCAGGGTCGCTGTCAGTGAGGCACCAAGACCCCAGATTACTTACTCACGTACAGTAAGTAGAAATGTTATTTTGGTTTCAAGGAATTTGACCAAATGTATATATAGAATTTTTAAAGGTTGGTAAATTAACTTACAAATTTGTTTGTTTTTCTGCAGTCTCCACTGATGAGACCTATCCCTCTTGTTCAGCGACGGGGATCACCGATGAGCAGTCGCAAAAGAAATCTCAACTTCTCTGAAGACTCTGGAAGTGGCAGAAAAACAGGGGATAACTAGAAATAATGTATAGCGGGCATGTACATAGATTTATCTTTTTGTTCATATGTGTACACACAGATGTACGTTTTGATCCACTATTTTGTATTATGGCCATGTGGCATGGCAATTTTTGTACAACATTATTGCTATATACATATATATAATATAAAGCAAGGTTCAAATTTATACATGTATATATGGTTGACTTGGTCTTGGAACATGATATGTGTGGATGACCAATGTGATATATAATGATATGTGTGGTTTGTGCATGTGTGCTAACTTAAATGAATTTCCAATTTACTTATTTAGGAAGAATTTAAACGACTCATCAACTTTTTAACATCATACAATTCTAACATGTACAATAACATATATTCCCTAATTTACACACAGTAACACACACTAACATACTAGATGTACAATTCTAACATGTACACAGAATAACATACTCTACATTACCCTACGACAAGTTTTAACATCATACCACAAAGCACATCTCATGACTTAAACCTTACATTACCCTACCTTGTTCTGTCTCATAAAGCACATGTCTCATGACTTGCATGATTACGCACCAAACCCTAGTTGGACATCTCATACCTTGTCTCAAGATCCTAATTCCAAACCATGAAACTTGGTGACTCATCAACTCATCAGCTTTTTAACATCATACAATTCTAACACATGTACAATAACATATATACCCTAATTTACACACAGTAACACAAACTAACATACTAGATACAATTCTGACATGTACACACAATTTAACATACTCTACATTACCCTATGACAAGTTAACATCATACCATAAAGCACATCTCATGACTTACCCTACATTACCCTAACTTGCATGATTGCTCACCAAACCCTAATTGGACATATATGACCTTGTCTTGACCCTAGTTGGAGCATGCAGGGTTTGGTGATCATGTGTTTGTAGTTCACTCCCCTAGCTTGCATGATTACACACCAAACCATAGTTGGACATGTCTCATACCTTGTCTTGACCCTAGTTGGAGCATGCACAACTTGGTGACTCATGAAAAACTAGTTGGTGCACATGTACAAGTATTGGTGATCTCATGTGTTTGTAGTTGACTCTCCTAACTTGCATGATTGCTTGAACCAAACCCTAGTTGGACATATATGACCTCAAGTCTTCACCCTAGTTGGAGCATGCAAGTATTGGTGATCATGTGTTTGTAGTTCACTCTCCTAACTTGCATGATTACACACCAACACAGCCATTAAAAATGCCTTGAACAGTAGCACACAATGGGCAAATTCAATGAGCAGCTTCAACAATGTACAATGTCAAGGCCAGAGGCAAACAATATCAAGGAAAGCTACAACTCACATTTGCAATTTACCAAACTATATCTTCAATAAATACTTGCATAAAATTTTCAATGATCGTGTTCTCTTTTTCAAGACACAAATACAAGGGGACTCAAACCCAATCTCTCCCAAAGCTAAGCAATTAAAAGAAATGACTTAACAGCAAACCATATCCTCAATGTACTTCAATTCTTAGAGTATTCCCAACAATACTTTGTTTTTCAATTAACTCAAAAACATCAATCTGATTCTCTATATAAAATCAGAGTTTGCATAGGTACATACACAAATTTGTGAGTTCAGTTCATTAATTGAATCTTCGCTGCAACAAAAATGAACATTGTGTGTTGGGTGTTGGAATAGTACTTTTGTAATCAAGTGAGTTCAGTTCATTAATTGAATCTTGCTGAAGGCACTGAATCTTCACTACACCAAAAAAGAAACATTGTGTATCACACTGACATGTAACATGTACAGTAACTGCAAAACTGTAAAACTCAGTAATATGTCATAAAAAAACAACACTTTTATCTGGCATATTAAGAATTATGCCAATTTCTCTAAAAACTCCATTTACTTATGAATTGAGTCATACAAATAATCTATATCCAAGTTCCATTTCATATCAATATCAATATCAAACATTGACTGCACATAGTCTAAAGAATAACCACCAATTGGCTTAAAATAACCTTAAAATAACTACCAATTGGCTTAAAATAACCTTAATTGTCACCATCTAGGTTTTATTTGCAAACCTGCATTACATAATATTCATTGACAATCAAAACACAAAATCCACTTATACAACTTACCCATAAATATTCTGAAAATAAAACCTACTTGGAAACTCTGTTTCTATTCATTAAGTATTATTAACTTCTTGAACACAAATTGTAACACAAAACACCAGGCAAAAGATAATATATCTAGCTGTACAGACTTATAAAAATGTTTCAACCACACTCTAATATTAATTTTCTCAAAATCATAATGCAGAAACTTAAAAATTATGCTGGAATGATATGTCTACAACAGTTAGCTCAGAATCTAGGAATCAGAATTATGTCAGTTTTCTTTAGAATGTAGGTACTTGGAAGTATTATGTCAGAATGTAGGTACTTGGAAGAATTATGTCAGTTTGCTTCACACAACTTACAACTTACAACTTATATATGATCCTAAGCATGTGATTGATTGGGATATAAGGTGTAAGGATTTCGTTGTTAGGAACATTATTTCATAAAATTGGAATTGATTATTTCCGTATATATATATATATATATATATATATATATATATATATATAGTTGTTCAAGTTTAACACTTAGAGTGATTTACTTGTTTGTATATACATATAAGTTCATTGTCCTCCTAGATTGAGAAGGAACATCCTATGACAAGTGTCATGGCTTACTTAGCATGGAAGAAAACATTTTAACTCCCATCGCAGGTCGTCCATGGTATTCATGCTAGTTGACATTGTAAAGAAAGAAGGAGATGGAGTGTGTTCTTCCATAGTGCAATCCCTTCTTGTAACAAAGGTTAACACTTGCTCGAAAATGTTTTAATATATATCAACTATGGAAATGTGGGTCTCTTTACAATATATTTGAAACTTGGTATCTTCATTAATACAAATGTATGTTATTGGTTGGCACTGGCCAAAAGTTGGCATGGAAGCACCTTTACCTTCCACTTGGAAAAACATTGACAGTTCATTAAAATCTTATGTTGTACTTTGCTGAGCTCATAGATGAAGAACTAACCTTGAGAGAGTTTGATGATCTTATGCATTTCGTAGAGTGGGAGGATCTCTACTCTAGGGTTTTCAATGAGGAGTTTATTTCTCAGTTCCATTTGTTAATATTTTACTAAATAATTTTATATTAAATAATATCAGTTTATAACTTTATTCTTTATCCATTATTAATACTATTTAATAAAAAAAACTGATATGAAAAAGCAAAATAGAAATTGTCATCGGTTTCTTTATCCATCCCTTAACTCAAGCTCATTTAAATGTTAATCAAAATGCATTTAAAGATAACAAAATACTACTATCATGAAATGAATCCAAATGAATCCCTGTTGTACACTTGTTGCACATGGGTTAATCTTATTGATCCCCTCGCAAAAATCCAAAATATGAGATAATATCTAAACCCCTAGTAACCAAATACCCATATTTTATTTTCCAGCATATTGGTAAAGCCCGTTGATCTTTATCCATCTTCAGAAAATGGTCAGATTTCTAACATGGAGTTGATACTGTCACCACAAAGTTGGAGATCAAAAATTAAAATAATATAGAGGTCAAAGGCATAGCCCAGTTGTAGTATGAAATCAACAAAGTAATACTCAACAACATAATAATAATAATAATACTCTGTCAACAAAGTAATACTGTCACTTGTATGAAATCAACATAATAATAATACTCTGTCACTTGGAATTCTGACAGGAAGAACATTTAGACACTGATAATTTGGCTCTTTGTTGACTGATAAGAGTTTTATGGACATTCTGCCCCTTCAAAAACCAAAGATATGTATTGCTGCTTTCACCAATTCATGAATTCACGAGCTGGAAAATCGGGGTTGTGACTGAAGGAAATACTTAATAATGACTATGAATTACCAGCAAACACTATAGCAGTATAAATTATCAGACTTGTGCATTAGATTATAGTCCTTCAAAGATACATTTCTTTTTCATAAAAAGGCTAAATGCCGCTACAGGAAATACTTAATAATGACTATGAATTACCAGCAAACACTATAGCAGTATAAATGATCAGACTTGTGCATTAGATTATAGACCTTCAAAGATACATTTCTTTTCCATAAAAAGGCTAAATGCCACTACAGGAAATACTTAATAATGACTATGAATTACCAACAAACACTATAGCAGTATAAATTATCAGACTTGTGCATTAGATTATAGACCTGTAGATGATGGTATGCTTATCGTTACCAAGAGCAATGGCAGTCCTGTTTTTAGCAGTCTATTCATCATTAAAATTTCACTCGTTAAACATTTTACAATCAGCGATTTGTTGACACTGTATCAATGCTAGACCTAAGCACTTGCAGACAACTAGATCAGTCAACTAGTGAGAATTGAAACAAAATTGCCAAGTAGTGAATTAATATCCATTGCACTAATCACCCTAACAATCCATTCCATTGCAAAAAAAATATTTTCTCCCTAGTGTCATATATCAATTAAATTGAGAATTGGGCCAACCTTCCTTGGAAAACTATAAATGTCACATGAGAACCATTGAAGACTTCTAGTCATTGTCTACTTCTCCATATGAATGATTGTTAAATAAATTATACAATAGTTATCCTTCTTGCAAGTGGTATGTATAAGGGAAACCATCTTGGAATCTTCTCCCAAACTTGTTCAAGACCTAATACCACAAGTCCTTCAGAGATGTATCAATTCCAAAGACAATATCCAAGTATCTAAAAAATTGACCTTGTTCAATATTCTTCTACTTAAAAAAAGATCAATTTGGAAAGTTTCCTAATCAACAAACCGTGTCTTCTCCTTAATCACCCATTATCGAGATGAGATATTCCCCAGCTTTTGGGAATATCTCATCTCGATAATGGGTGTTTAAGGAGAAGACACAGTTTGTTGATTAGGAAACTTTCCAAATTGATCTTTTTTTAAGTAAAAGAATATTGAACAAGGTCAATTTTTTAGATACTTGGATATTGTCTTTGGTTTGTGACTAATTGCCATCTCATACCTTGTCTCAAGACCTTAGTTGGAGCATGCACAACTTGGTGACTCATGAAAAACTAGTTGGTGCATGTGCAAGTATTGGTGATCTCATGTGTTTGTAGTTGACTCTCCTAACTTGCATGATTGCTTGACCAAACCCTAGTTGGACATCTATGACCTTGTCTCAAGACCCTAGTTGGAGCATGCAAGTATAAGTGATCATGTGTTTGTAGTTCACTCTCCTAACTTGCATTCAATTACACACCAAGAAATGTAAATTTCAACAACTTGAGAACTTGTTATTTTCCAAACTAAATTTGGTGGTGTCTAAAGACACCGTTCTTGGGGCCTCCAAGGTGCCGTAGATGGTGTTTGTATCCTAGGCACACCAAAGGCTAGACATTAGTATGTTCATCATAAGAAAGAAAAGAGAACCCAATGAAAATGTGCAAACATGGTTTAAATAATGCACCTGACAATGCACTCATACAAGTAGGCCATCCGGATCATCTCTGGTGTCGATAGTGTCCATCAATCTTTCGTGCTCTATATGAGGTAGCAAGTATCGTACATGTGACCTATTTTTGTGAGAAAGTGTGTGGAGCTTGATTTTTGTACCAGCTACTAGGTTGGTGAAGTGGTATACAATAGCTCCTGGTCTATAATCCTGATATACATACCCACCCTTCCTTTTCTGTTGTGCTGCAAGTGTCAAGTACTCCCCTTTTATAACCATCGAGCTGGTTGGGAATTCAATATTTTCATCATCTGTAATAGGTTATAGAAGGGTTTGTTTCCCCTCTAAGCAACGTACCAACCAATAGTCAGAACCCCATTCATTATTTTTTGGGGCAACCACTGCATATATCTGACCTGTGAAAAGAAATAGGTCGAGTTTTACAATTTACATTTTGTAAATAAGGTCTTGCATATCTAATTTATACATAAATTAAATTATACAAAGGTCGAGTAAAAAATTTACATAGGGGGTCATTTTCTTATTTAGGTATTACTCATGTACCTACTTGTATGAGATTCGATATGTGATCATAGTCTCTAGAAATATATGTCTGATCATCTTCCAAATGGTCTATTTCATTGCCCCTGTTGAAATTGGTACCAAGTGTCACTCGTTCCCATGTATCAACAGTATCAGTATGCTCATAATCATCCCATTCACCAATGCTACAAGAAATGCAAAAGCAAGCCTTCAATCTTGTCCAAATTTGTAGGGCCGAGTTGTCTGAGCTTCTAATTTAATGAAACTGTCGAGTTCCATGCACTGTGTTCACCCGAGGTGTTTGTGATCGGTCCACATTTGTAACCTCCCAAATATTCTTCGCACTAAGTGTTTCGTTGTTGCTTGTTCTCCCATGACAGATGCACACCATTGGACTATAGATGCTGCGTCTCGAAGGCGAGCACATGTAAACTTCATCTCTTCCCTTCGAAGGGCAGTTTTAATGCATGCACCAGCACCATCGTGCTCTCCTTTTCCATGACCAGTTTCAAAGTAGTTCCATACATGTGGCACCTTGTATTTTAGGTGCAACAAACACAACCATTCAAATACACGTGCATTCTTGAACTGTCCAGCACAACCGTCTGACCAAATGATATGACGATAAAATGGTATATCCATAGCTATCACGTGTTCATAGAATAATTTAAAGAAATGTTGCACATAATGGATGTCATGGGTCCGGTCGTCACTTATGTAGAAGTGACTTTCTTTCAGTATCACACGTTTCTCTTCACTGCTATCTTGCCCATGTCGATACGTGATATGCACCATTAAGCTCACCTGCTCTGAGTGATAGTATTGACTTTGAATTTCATTTTGTGGTTGTAGGGTGTAATTTTCAGCAAAGTCAACCACTGATAGTATTGTTCCGAGAGGGAAGGTGTCCTGGCATATTCTGAATTGCTCATCTTGCCACTGTGCCATATCGACATGTTGAATGTACTGTTGGATCTTTCCACGAAACTCTGGAATAAAATCACATACTCGAACCTGGTACATGAATATTAATATGTCAATAAACCACATAAAAAAATGTGTGTGTACATGTGAATATTAATTTGTCAATATTCAAGAATTTACCTGTGAAGTCACCAATTTAATCTTCCTGCTCTCTTTGCCATAATTTAGCTGATATGTCTCATACTGATAGTTCTGCTTCTCAACAATTGCATTCCCGAATGCTTGATCTTCACTTTCATGGATGCAATCAGACCATAAGGATAGCCCACCGCAATTGTTGCAAGAACCGTCTACACATTGTTTTAAGTAATGTGTCTACCCATCTTGCCTCGGACACATGAGGCTATGGATGAAATCCCTAGATGAAATTGGCGGTACTGTACTTGAGCATTCCTGCACATGGTTAGGATGCAAAAAACGACGTATATGTGCAAATGTATGGTAATATAGGTCAAACTCTATGTGGTATCTACAACAACAAGTGTTTCGGATGGTATTGATTCGAACATACCAAGGCTTGCATTTTTCAAAAGATCTTTGCCCGAGCCTTAGCTCTACATGGGCAACTTTAAACATCTCGAACAGTTGAGTTTGTGTCATGTCAAGATAATGCTTAACATGAGGTTCAGTGTGATGAGAACCCCTACAATGTTTTAACACATCCTTCATGTTAGAAGAAGGCCTATTGTTATCATGCCAAAACGTTTGCACTAGGCCCTTCACTGCTTCGACTAACTTCATGTCTTTGCCGGGCAGTCTACCGCTAAATGCCCATAATGTTTCCATTTGTCCCTCTACATCAAGGTTGTCTCTTCTTACTGAATATTTTTTAATAGTCTTTGGATGTAAAGGAACAATTTCTGATGTGCATTTAAGTAAACGACGTTGCCTTGTGGATCTACATACAATTGATTTAGCCAATACACGACGAGCCACATTACAGTCTTTTGAACTAGTTTTTTTACCAATCGATGTGAATGCAGCAGCAAGAGATTTAACAATGTGATTACTTGATTCCATATTCTTCATTGTTCTTATGCCTAAATTTCTTCTAACAGTTGCCATATTTCTAGATTTAAGCAAAGATAAAAACAGTTGGCATATACCGGCTTCGAATTTGTTATCAAAATATTGTTTCATTATTTGAGAAGAATGACGAAGGATAGTGCGTTTAGCCACCTTACCCTCCATGGAAGTCAATCCACTCTCGTCCACTTGTATTCGTTTAAGAGTTCTCTTTCGTTTTGATGCAAAATTTCTTGCCATTTGAAATGCTGGAGTGACGTTTACATCCACTGCCGGCTCACAACTTCTATTAGGATATTGAACCACAGAACATGGTTGTTGCTGAGTCACATTTGCATCGGGGGTAACATAATTATTGAACTATTTAGAAGATTGACCGTTTACTAATGGATGAACAATATCAACTTCCGTATAACCAGCTTCTTTTAAGGTTGCATTATCTTCCTTAGCCTCTAGGTCAGGTATCTCTTGAGCAAGAATGGGAACTATTTGCTCATCTAATGAATGCCAACGATTTCTTGAATCTTCCCTTTTTTTTTGCTTTTCATTTTCTGCTTCTTCTGGTGTAAGCACCTTCCTTGCTGACTTTCTTCCTCTATTATGTACATTCCCCATTGAAATCCACCCAAACCTGTACAAAACTATGAAAATATGTAAGTAATGATAAAAATTTGCATGTCCAACCATTCTCTGTGCGCGGGTTTAGATGAATTATGTCTTTTGATACGTTAAAGGTGGCCAACAAAACACCACCCTACATTTTCTATAAAACATAAATCGCACCTGCGATATATCGCATATGCGATATATTGCATATACGATATATCACATATGCGATTTAGTTCTCAAAGAAAATGTGTTAAATTTACATTGTGATTTACATTGTGTTAAATTAAATTT
>LPNX011094770.1:0-45090 GCA_001517045.1 Pseudotsuga menziesii
AAAATGTACAAAAATGTGGATCATAGTCCATCAAAATGTCCTAGAACTAAGCTGGACCGCCCTGGTCACTAGGACCTCCTTGGTCCCCATGATCCCTCTGCACTCTAGCTTCCTTAGCCTCCTCGGCTTCGGCAGCCTCCACCGCATCTATGTATATGAGCACTGCTCTAACTACTCATCTGAAAAGACGTAGCCAAACCAGTGGAACCCCCACAACAAACTCCTGCATGGCTGTAGGGATATGCTCAATCCGCATAGTAGGTACTCGTTGGGTCAGCCTGGCCAAATTCCCTCTAGTACCTTAATCAATCCTGGATCCTCTCCCACGACAAGATGAGCAAACATGCGAGGGTGCCCTTCAGGGCGGACCGGTCCAATATCTACATTTTGACACATGAATAGGGTTAAGACTTGTACATATGTATCTATATATCATTCTAAAATTCATAAAAATTTGAAAATGATAAAAATAAAAAATTACTTACCTAGCTCTCCCCATGCTCCTCCTGGAGGGAGGATAAGGTCGGGGCCACCTCGGAAGTCCATCCCGGCGTATGGAAACTGCTCCAATGCCAGCAGCTGTCGTTCCCACCAGGTATAAAATTCATCATCATAGACACTGTGTACTGAGTCTCCTCCTCCTTGACGGAGGAAGATGTCTCCCCACTTGCTCAGCCTCGGCTGACGTGGAGATCTGATCGGTAGAGGTATGGCAGGGCTCAATGCTGGCACTCTCTCAAAGAAGAAGACCACTAATATGCTTGCATAGCCAAAGTTTTTTCACCTTCCCCTCTTGCAATCAGATAGTTGTCTCCTCATGATGGGGGAAACTCCTGAGCACCAATCATAGAGAGCACCTCTAAAACAGTCAACTGCCAGCCTCATTTGGTTCCTTGTGGCCAAATGTAAAGATGAGGATCCTGATATTCTCACAATGGTGCTAGCTAATACCTGGAGAGTGAAATCTCATATTTCTGCAACCGGAACGCTGGTTCCTCTTTTTTGAGTACCCGGTGTACAGAACACATCTACATAGTTTTGGACACTGAAGGGGTCACCGCCTCTGCCAGTGCCCTCCAAGTTCACCGTCGCTCCTCGTCGTGACAACCCGGTAATGAAATATATGTCTTCAGTGGTAAGCTCTAAGGTTTCACCTTGTAGGTTGAACATCCCCAATTCATGATCCCAATAATTTACCATGAACTCAAGTATGCGGACATTGGCCCACATGGGTGATGTACAAAAGAAATTCAGTAGCCCACTGGTCCGCAATGCCTGTATAGTGGGCGCACTTTGGAGCGCCTCTTGGTCCATCATTTCGTGCTCCCTTTCCCTCCATTCCAGAACCATCTTTTACCTAGCAAAAACAAGTAATTTGATTCAGTATTTCCATATCAAAATTCAAAAAAAATTGACTATATTTAACCTTTTTTCCTCTACGCAGTATACGCGACTGTCTACTTAGACATGTCACGTACTATACACGACTGTCTAATTAGGCAACCCACGTATAGAACGCGTATCCGTGAGTTTCCATATCAGTAACCCACGTATGCGTCGTGCTACAGTTTAGGATGCTTTTAAATATGGAATTCAGACTCCAACTTAACAATTGCTTAGATCAAAATGAAGAGCTCGACATGTAGGCTTACCTGCAACTGGCGGATTTCGATTTCGTCGGTCCAATTGTCCACAATGATCGAACAAAGGTAGAGGGTAAAACTTGCTTTTTATCGCTCAAAAGTTCAAATGGTGAGTTTTGTTTTAATTTTCAAACTATTTATAGAAATTATATTTTTTAAAGTAGGTATTTTTCTATAGTTTGAAATGTCAATCAACTAATACCATACTTCTTTGTGCTTTGGAAGAGGTTTTTCATCCTTACAAGATGTTGTTGCTCCAATAGGGTGGTTTTGTAATTTCCAATACATTTTGGCATCTTTATTCAATCCACATTAACCTTAGCATTCAACATTTTGCCATGGACTATGGTATTCTAAGCCATTAATCCCTTGTTTTTTACCATTGTTCTTCCATGGCTAGGACCCTTTTTTCATGAGTATCCTTCTTATATGCCTATGTCATCCTTTGGTACTCATGCCGCATCTATTTCAGGTTCAGGGGTATCCTCTTAGCTATTTTTCATGCCAAATAGAGTTCCTTTTGAATCTCTTTTTACAAGCTATCCCTTTATAGGACTCCGCATCCTTATGGAGTTTCTTTAGGCCCAGGTCTAACTCCTTCAAAATAGACTTGACTGCCGAGTTAACTCGTCCTTTCAAGCTCGTTAAGAATATATGAACAGGCATCCGCATTGGTTGTAGGTTATCTCTTTCTCGGACCATGCGGAATAATACGAGAAAGGATCACTCTCTTTTCTTTTGAATTGAGAAGAGTATTCTCAAGTATAGGTTTATCACTTTTCCATACCTAAGGGACTAAATTTATGGAAAAGGAACACCCGGTTTAAGCTTAGTTTTCTCTTTTCCGTGCTCTGGACCCAAACATGAAAAATATTTCGAGTGTACTTTGTGTCTTTGTCATGCTCGTTAAACACTTAAGAACAAAGCAACGATTTTATTGTTCTAAGCCCCATTTCTCGTAACCAAATGGATCTTTCCGAGTGATCTTTCTTTCCTTCACACTCGTAAAACTCAAGCTATTTTATGCTGTTTTGGAAGGAGCGTTGGGTAGATGGTAATTTAACCTTTTTCGGACCTTCCTGACTAAGTACGAAAAAGGTTCACCTTTTCTTCTTCGGAAGTTAAGAGAGTTCTTATGTGGTTTGTTTTATACTTTTTCGGCCTCAGGAGACTAAATTGGACGAAAAAGGACCCCCCTGGAGTCTTCTTCGGAGTTTTCAGACTCTCTAAATGTGAAAACACCAACTGAGAATGTACTAGTTCGGGCTCATTAAATCCACGAATCAGTGACACTATCAAGCATTATTTTCCCATCTCTTCAAGCTTGTTAAAAAATGAAGAGGGGACCGAGTTGACTTTCCTGGACTCGTTAAAATTTAATAGGGAAGGTAAGGAAGAAGTTTTCTCTTGTTTTTAGTAATGGCAGCATGTCCTCCTTGAACATAGCACTCTTTGTTTTTCGATATCAATGTTTCAGTGATTATTTTTCCGTTCAGCTATTACCTTGAGTTTCTTACTCCTCCTATTGTCCGTTATACCTGGGGAATCTGATCACGTCTCCTACATGGCAGATAAGTCTATTTGTTCTATCTATAAGTTATACGCTACCTTGGATCATCTCTGTGTTGTGCTCATTGTTCAAGGACTCTACCCAATGTCTGATCTATAGCCTGATTCCCTCATTGTTATATATGTTGTCTATTGTGTCTCCTTTCTTTTGCCCAGTTCCTAGTCACTCTTGTGATCCGTTGGAGGATCTATTACCTTCCTTATCACAGCATGGTTCCGTTTCAGTACTTCCTGATGACGAAGACCTAGAGTTTTGACGTTTGTACCTCGGGATTCACTTTCATCATTGGTGGATCCCTTTGCTTCAGTTGTCGATTATCATCTATTGATTGACAAACTGTTGAATCCTTTCCATGTTCGACTTCAGCTTACCCTTATTCGCATGGCTTGAATTGTATTGGTTCTTTGGGATCCTTTATGAAGACCTTAGTTCCTCACCTATGGACTAAGTTGCGCAAGATTATGTTCTATTCATATACACAGCTTCCAGATCTTTGAAGACTCATCATCATTGTATATTGTGGCTTCAATCCACCTTTGTAATATACGTGGTTTTCATACCCATATCATATGATGTACTCAAATATTGTAAAGGATCTAGTGTTCCAGTAAATTGAACATAGAATCCTCAGATGTAACTTTGTATATGACATTACTATGTATTTGTTTCAGGTACTCTCTGTGCTCCATTAGATTTTTGAGTTCTCTAAAGATAAAGATTATAATGTATTTTGGCCATCGTTTCCCTCTTACCTCACACATTAGGGGGAATCTGTTATCCATCTAAATGGCACTTCTCCGTCTGAGTGCCGACATCCCTCATGTTGGCACACAAAAGAACATCTATGGATTGAGGGTTGTCCAAAACACTATAGATGGGCTTATTATGAACTACATTCATCATTCATCCAGCTGGTTATTTTTACCCTTTTGCTATGTCAAGTCATATACGCGACTCTCTATATATGCAACTCGCATGTCATACGCGAGTCTCGGTTGTTGCATGTCGCGTACAGATGTATATGCGGGTTGCCTTTAGAGAAACTCACGGATCATAAGCGAATTGCTGGTCTTGATACCCGCGTATACCTACCTTTGAAATTAAAAATAAAAACACGTGATTACTTGAGATTAGTTAAGCCATTTACCTTAATCTCCTTAACTGTCTCAACCTCCTCAACCTTCGAAACTGCCTTATTTCACCTAGTATAAATACAAGCCTTGGGGAGGGTGTTGGATACATACACTTGGAGAGCAAAGTTATGCTGGTGGAGTTTATACAGAAGTCTTTGGAGTAGTGGAACTCAGAATCCTTTGGTTGCAGAGGAGTCCTTGTCTCAGAAATTGGGTTGTAATCTGAACTCTTTCCATTATTGTTAATAAAGAGAATCCTTCTTCCATATTGTGTCTTGAATGTATCTCATGTATTGTGGTTTGATAAATGTTTATGTTTCAGCATCCTGTATATGATTTATCTAACCTGTTTATATATATGAATCATCTTGTATTTGGAATATTGATCCTTGACAGGTGAAAGAGAAAGCATCCCTGAAGACTTTGGAGGAGGAGTAGAGCAGAAGAGGACAAGCTAGGATCAAACGTAGTGTATCAGGTGAGTCTTTCCCATCCTCCTATTTCCTTTACTGCACTCTAGAGTCAATTGTCTACAAGTTTATTGAGTATATTGGTAACCCCAGACCTTCGGTTATAAGGTGTTTATTCATGTACAACAGGAACATAGGAAGAAAGACAGGAGGACTTTATTCTACATACACCAAGACATGCCTGAAAGCATACTCCCAAGAGTAGCAACATCAATTACCGCTAAGTAGGAATGGGACACATTGGAAACTTCCTATCAAGGTTTGGACAAGGTAAAGACTTCCAAGTTGCAAATTATTAAAAGAGATTTTGAATCTTTGTCAATGAAAGACATAGAGTCAGTAGCTCATTCTACACTAGAGTTGTTGGTCCGATAAATCAACTGAAATCTCATGGACAAACTATAGAAGACAAAAGGGTTGTTGAAAAAGTTATTAAAAGTATTCCCCCAAGATTTGAATCCTTGGTTGTGACCTTGGAATAAAACAAAGACATGTCGGTGTTTACCATTGATGGGTTGCAAGCTTCACTTGGCAATCATCAACACATAATCAATAGATCAAATACATCATTGGAAGGTGCGTTTGCAACACAGTCATCCATAAGTCGTGGTAAAGAATTAGAGGAAAGATTCCATACCATCATGTATTATCCAATCAAAATTCTTCAAAATTCAAAATGGGAGCACCTCTTAAACAATTTTTTAATATAAATTTGGGCATAGGTATCATAAAAAAAACTACTTTTTTTGTTCATATTTTTGACATGTCTCCCTGTGTTTTTACTCAAATTTCGATCGGGAGAGCTCGTTGGATGCAAAATTAAATTTCCATCCAATCAGTACCCACTCAGCATACTTTTGACGGGCCCCTCTACCCCAAAAACAAGAAATCCTTTAAAAAACGTGATGATGACAGATTTCTTAAAAAATTGACTTCCGCAAATACATTTTCGCAACATAAATCCTTCCACAATTGTCTTTCCGCAATTATATTTCCGCAAACTATCTTTCTACTTCCGCAAATACCATTTCGCAATGACCTTTCTGCATTTATCTTTCTACAAATTGTCTTTTCACAATTAAACTTTCATGGTCATGATTCCAGAATCACCCTTTCCGCAATTAACTCTCTGCAATTGCATATTGCAGGTATGCATTTCCTAAATTTCAAAAAATGACTGCAGCAATTATGCATTCACAACGTTATTTCCGCAGTCGAGTTACGTATTGTGGATGTGCGTTCCAACATTTTTCGAAATGGGATTTCACAATATCCTCCCACAAATCTCTTTTCGCAAAAATTGTGAATCATCAATCGCTTTCGGAATCCTCCTCGTCTATTAATCATCTATTAAACATGGAACTTCACTTTGGCACTCTAGAATGTTATCTTTTGTGCACATTTACTTTGTGGATCCTTTCCTTGTCGTCGATCTATCTTCCTTGAGTATTTCCCTTCCTCATGTTTAACATTCTTGCACCTTCGATCTCTGGGATCCTTTCTTAGTCATTGATGATAACTCTTGGCTCGTAGTCCTTCAATTGTCTGATCCAATTTGCATTGTTCTAATTCCTCCATAATTTTAACAAGCTCATATCTTCTTGTGTCGAATTCAATTTTGACCATCGATCTAACCTTTCCTAGTCCTCAACCGGTCATCCATGTAAGACTTAAAACACTATTTAGTGTTTGGGTCTCCATTGATCCTTACATTGATCAATGGTCGATCAATGACCCTGTGCCATGGTTATTTTAGAACTCAATTAATTAATCAGAGAATCGATCAATCCTCCTCATCGATTTGCATCTGAAAATGTCCTCTTAATTTCCTGTATTTGACACTTGTCAAAACAAGGTTTTTTTTCATTTTGGCAGGTTTACTTCTTGCACATGTGACCACCAAAAAGAAAGCTAAAAATTGTGGGTAGACATACATGTCACCAAAAAACAGACCCATGTTGTTTGATGAATTTATTTACACAAAGACTGCATTTGGTGGGCATTTGAAAATATCCTTACGAACTTTTGTGCTGACCCTTAGACAGTTTTTATCAAACCCTAAGTCAACTAAGGTGGATTCTTACATTCACTAAACTTGTAAAATGAAGCAGCCAAAGTATGGAGGACATCATGCTAATTCTATCCATGCCAATTTTATAAACTGCAACCTCATTCTCTCTCCTTAACGGGCATTTTACTTGGAACAGTGCAAGAACATGCCATAAGGAACTTTTGGAAAAATAACTTCATCCTCACAAACATTTTTGACAAACTGATGATATGATTAGATGCACCAATCAACAATCTAGAGGAATGTACCTTCATAATAATTTAATCCATCAAATATGGGAAATGGTGGACATTTTACAGAGGCCATTGTTTTAGGGCAATTTTTCATCACTTAGTCAATTAATTCCAAAATTGTCATATTTTTACAACATGATATCAAAATGCAACAATGACATTAGGAAACCATTATATTTCTTTCCAACCTCATCACACATGCCACATCATCATGCATGCCATGTCATTACTATCTTTGTTATTTCATTGATTTTGCCTTGCCATCATATCCTTTTGTTATCCTTTGTCATTCATGAACTCCTTTGACATCAATGACAACCACACTCAATAGTTTTGCAATGATGGAAACACCTAAACATTCTGCCCCTTTGAAAACAATGATAAAGGATAACTTGTTATTTCCTTGCTTGTAACCATCTTTGACAGAGAATTTCCAATATATCTCCTTTTTTATAGTTGTCCCTTCTTAAATGAGAAATTTGGATGCTTAAGTTTATAGACTCCCCCTATCAGTATTCCTCCCCTTGTCATCCTTTTCATAGTTTATAATCATCAGTTTTATTTTGATATCTTTCATCCAACCTTTAGTTTCCTTCCATACATGATTTCTCTTTTAAGGATGCATCATATAACTTGTTCTTATTTTAAGGAGTCTTTAATCCTATAAAATAACTTCTGCTAACTTAGTTATGACTTTTTTATCACAGAATTCATGGTCTTCATGGATCAGGCACTTTATGTTACTTCACTTTAATGTCACATGGATGGGAGCCTGCTCTACAGGAGTAATCCGCAACAAAGGGATTCTGGAAGTCGAGGTGGAATACCGCACCCCATCTTGTATCGAAGGCTAGCCTTTCATAGTCCTTCTCATAAATGCCACTGTATACTGGGTGTCGAGGTCCAAGGGCTAAAGCGCCAAGAAACCACCCAAACGTGTCATGAACGGGGTAGCCTAGTTGACATTATTTCTAGGGCTCTTTTACCTAAAGTTCCTTCTCAGTAGTGGGATTCTCTTAGCCTATTGTTATTCCATTTTGTATTGTTTGACTGGGATTTCATCACCCTGTTCAGGATACGATTTGTGAGGGGATTTCATCTTGTAGTTAGGAGTTTTATTGCAATCATACCCCATAGGTTAGTGCGTCATTTTATTTCTAGGTAGTGTTGCTTGTTGGATTTTTGGCCACTTTATTGTAGACTCTCCTTGTTGTAACCCATTGTTGTAGTTTGGTTTTAGAGATTGTCGTTGGTCTATGAGCCACCATTTGTACGCTCTCCTTTTACACACTCGATCGTAATTTGATTTTTGAGCCTGTTATTGATACTCTTGAGTTTCCATTCATTCCAAAGCACACCATCACACCACCATTTCTCCACCACACTACTTGCATAGACTTATGGGGCATACCCCTCAGTTCAGTTCATTGAATCGCCATCATCGGATCCATATTTGACATTGTTCACCACCTTCAGAGCCAGACATGGCATCTGAGTTTGATTCAGATTCCTACCAATTCGAACCCACTTTGTTCACTGCTCCATTTAACCCCATAGTTGGAGCATCTCCTGACCTCTTTCAAGGGGGATGGTCAATAGTGGACTTTTGGTAGTCCCACCCATTACTCCAGGTATTCCTTCTGCTTGACATATGAATACTGGTCCTAGTGGGCCTTTTTCCACTGCACACACTGCTGCAAGTTCGTTACCCACTAGTGGTGGCCCCAATCCAGCCATCGTGGTTCCCACAATTATACCATTTATACATGGGGGAAGTGTCCCTTACACTTTCATTTCGACTATTCCTACCATCCCAGTGACTACTCCCATTGTCAGAAGTCAACCTTATCCACCCCCACTTACCCATGGGAACTACATTCCTATTGGAACTGGCACCATTGTTGGTCCTTCCCAATCCACTCTCGGTTCTAGTCTACCATTTACTTCTAGCCTCAACTTTCTCAATTTGGAAATGTTGACTAACGACCCCATTCGTCATAACCCACTTTGGCCTCCTATGCCTACCAAAATTCCTTCAGACATCCTTATGTTTGAAGGGAAGGCGGTAGAGGACCCCTAAAACCATATTATGTCTTTCCACTTATGGTGTTAATCTAACAACATAGTGGATGACTCTATCTTATTGCAACTCTTCCAACACACACTCACAAGTGTGGCTGCCAAGTGGTATATCGAATGCCCCATGCCACCTACCTATAATTCTCCTCGTTAGCGTCAATGTTCCTTCAATACTTCCAGTTACCCGTCCATTATGATGAGGGAGTGCAAATATTACTATCTTGTCGACAAAACACAGCTGCCCATATCACGGATCATATCCATGAATGGCATCGTCATCCTAGCTTGTGCAAGATTCAGTTAGATGATAAGATATTCCTAGATTGGTTTCTCAAAACCTTTCTTCCCCCATTTCCAAGGATGTTGTATTTGAGCACCCACAAACTAAAGAGGAATCCATCTTAAAGGCGCAACAGTTTGATCTCATCTACTCCCATTTGGGTTACTTGTATACCATTATACTTGATGTTCTCTATGTTGGATCCTCATGTCGAGATACATCGGGGGCATCCCATGTTTTGGATGGAGTCATCAGCTCTCTTACCCAACACCCACACCTTTACTTGGCCTCTCCTTTGATGCATCCCCATCCTGGTAACACCCCTAATGTTTCCCAACCTAGTTACGCCCCTAATTTTTAACGCGTAACGGCTCAGTCCCGAGCCACACCCTCTTATGTGCCCCATGTACCAATCCCTCGCATTCATAAACCAAGTTGTTGGACACACGCGTGTAGTGGCCAAAAAGCAAGCTTTGCAGCCCCTCCAGCTGCTCATGCTTATTATCCACAACCTGTGCAACCTACACTTCCTTCGGCACCAACTTCTCATGCTCCTCAAGGAAAGGTCTATGCCTAATAGAACCCCCCTAATCAACCCGCCCCCAATAACCAATAAGGGTAGGGTAGATGATAAAGGGATAGGAATAGGGAAAACCAACCTCAAGGAGGTGGCCAACAACCCACTCCTTCGAACAACAACGGAGCCAAACCACCATCACAGAATCTAGAATGTCCCCCTAGACTTGGGAATATCCCCCAGTTACGGACTAACCATCTGTGTTTTATTTGACATATCTACAGTCATTATACCAACTAGTGTCCTCACTTGAACTATGTACATCATTTACTACAAAATGATACTCAACGTGATTCAAATGCGATCACTCTAGCACAACAAAACCGAGCACCCTAAGGTCCTCTACCTATGGTGATACAAATCCCATTACCAAACCAAGGGATGGTTTCAACCTAACCCTTGGCACCACCTAACCCCACAACCATTGTCACGGCTCAACCCATTGATCCTGGTTTCCATCACCTTATGACATTATCATCTGATGTCAACCTCCAAACTCGGCGAAACCAGTATGGTTCCACCACGAAAACTGTTAACCCCTTGGTGGCCTCTACCTCCACTGCTCTTGATATGTCTTTGTATTTTTCGAGACCTCCCATGGACGGGACTGCAAAATTCCCACGGTTCCCTTTGCATTGCTTCATGAACAATGCCACTACCAGAGATGCACTCAACTACAGTACGGTTGACAATTTGGCCCAGTCTCCCTCGACCAGGTCTACTCTAGAAGTGCTCAAAACCTGTCCAGGATGTCCTAGGAAATTTAAATCATTGTTATCCGCATTAGGTGTTGTCAATCCCTCTTATTTTAGGTTGATCACTTTCAACCTAGATCAAGGAGAACCCTTCATGCCATCATCTGTCACCTTCCAAGTTTTGGTCACTATTCAGAATTTGGTTATTCATCGATGAGGGTGCATCCACCTGTGTTATGTCAACCTTTGTTTGGCAGAAACTTTGATCCCCAACTCTTGAACCCTCTACTACTACCCTTTGGGCCTACGATGTTCATGTTGCTCAACCCCATGGCATTCTCATGAACATCCCCATCAAGTTAGCCAAAAAAATTGTGTTGATTGACATTGAGGTTGTCAACGCCCAACTTGATTAAAACCTCCTCTTAGGAAGCAGTTATATGTATGCAATGTGAGTCATTACCTCTACTTTCTTTTGACTCTTGATGTTCCCCCATGACAGGAAGATCGTGACCATCGACCAATTGATGTATTACGATCCTATGAGATTGGCCACTCCGAAACATGTTCTTCCTACTATCGACACTACCATCAAAAGTGTTTCCATACCTTCCTTGTCTACTGTTGGCCCAAGTTTTGCTAGATTTTCTTAAGATCTAATTAGATTATCTAGGATCTTTATCTGAAAGAATAACAAGTACAAGAAAATGCATAAGATATAAAACATACACAAGACACAAATAGTTTCATCGGGGAAACCATAAAGGAGAAAACCTGACAAACTTCTTTAGTGATCAAAAGCATTAATAAGAAATGTTCAGCAGCTATCTTTCTCTCCTCCTTCGACTGTCTCTCTCTCTCAAATGGCTTAGAGAGTGTGTGTGGTGTGTATAAATGAGGGAGAGAGCTTCCCTATTTATACCCTTTCAATTCATTGACCAAATATAAGACTTGAGCCTACATGTCATCTCACATGGGGCCCACTTCTCCTAGAGAAACTACAATTACATATTACATGATGTTACACTGGGGACTATTTCCCCAACTTACAATAGAGGTTGTACCTCAAGTTCTAGACACAATTTAGACATCTCATAAAGGGGTAACACACATCCCCAATGGGGGTACAACAACATACAATGATAATATACATCAGAATATCTTCTGAAGTTACAAATAAATCAACACTTCCTCTTAACTAGGAATTTATTCTCTCTCTACACAGTCATCAACACATTTGATTAGGTCTTCATTGCATCATGATCATCACAGAGTCATAGAGTCTTCATCATAGTTTTTGCCATCATCTTCTTATAATTTGATCATCATACCTTACTATCTGTCATCAGAAGTTTCTATAGTGCCGGCCCTTTTTCATGCTGGATGTAGGCCTAGTCCTTTGCCAGGTCTTCATCTATAGTGCCAGCCCTTTTTCATGTTGGATGTAGGCCTAGTCCTCTGCCAGGTCTTCATCTATAGTGCCAGCCATTTTTCATGCTGGATTTAGGCCAAGTCCTCTATCAGGTCTTCATCTACAGTGCTAGCCCTTTTTCATGTTGGATGTAGGCCTAGTCCTCTGCCAAGTATTCATCTATAGCTCCAACCCTTTTTCATGATGGATATAGGCCTAGTCCTTTGCCAGGTATTCATCTACAGTGCCATCTATTTTTCATGTTGGATGTAGGCCTAGCCCTCTGCCAGGTCTTCATCTACAGTGCCAGCCCTTTTTCATGTTGAATGTAGGCTAAGCCCTCTGTAGAGTCTTCATCATCTCTGCGAGCAAGCCATCAAGTAGGTACATCTCATGACTTATTATATTCCTCTTGCAAAACCTGTAGGATATCTAAGGACTCATTATATGCCACTGCAAAACCTGAAGGAGCATCCCAGGACAGATTGCATGCCTTGTTATTGTTACCTCATCATCTTTAGATCATCTCATCATCACACGGAGCACATCCCAGATACACATAACACGACACTTACATCAACGACCATGGGAGGCCCAGCCTGCCACCATGTTGGAAAGGCTCCAACACTTACATCAATGACCATGGGAATCCCATCCTGCCACCATATCGGAAAGGCTTCAGCACTCACATCAACGACCATGGGAGGCCCAGCCTGCCACCATGTCGGTAAGGATCCCAACACTTACATCAATGACCATGGGAGGCCCAGCCTGCCACCATGTCAGAAAGGCTCAGCACTTACATCAATGACCATGGGAGGCCCAACCTGCCATCATGTTGAAAAGGCTCTTAGCACTTACATCAATGACCATGGGAGGCCCAGCCTACCACAATGTTGGAAAGGCTCACATGTGTATCTGCATCTTCCGAACTCATCACTTCCCTTTCGAGGGAACCTCGATCTAAAGAAAAATAGCTTCTCCCTGATCTATTCAAACTTCACTCTGGTCATTTCTAGCATAGAATCACATCAGGACTGATTACGTCCAAGGATAACCTGTGAGCTTCACTAGGAGTGATGAGACAGGTTGTCTGAGCATAAAATCCTAGTGAAGCTCATAGGTTGCTCAGATGTAATCAGTCTTGTAGGTTGTCCTTGGATGCTAGAACTCATCACTCCCTCTTTCGAGAGATATTGATCTAGATCACATACTGGAGCTTCATTGCTCCTCTCTGCATCATACAAAAATGTAAGTCGGATCAATCAAATCAAATAGTAGCTTGAAAAGAAACATACTACCTCACAAATAGTTGAGCAAGTGGCAAAATATTTTTCCTCGGTTGTACTTAGCACCATGCAGGACTACATCCTGCCAAACCAGTATCCCATACTGGATATCAAACTAAAGAAGCAACCCAAGGTGATCTTCTTCTCAGTGGCGCTACCAATCTGAATCAACATAACTATGCAGGTTAGTGTTCTTATTCATATCATACATGAGCCCATACTCAACTGTACCCTTCAGGTACCTCACAGTATGCTTTCCAACCAGGTGAGCATGTCTCAGATCTATCAGGAACTGGCTCAGGTCGTTCACAGCAAAGCATGTGTCTAGTCTTGTTTCTTCAAGCACATAAATGAACAAATCATCTTATGATACATCGTGGCATCAGCCATCGCTAATGAAGCATCACTCAATAGATTCAGGTTCAATGCCATAGGTGTGGCTATGGACTTGCAGTCCATCATCTTCAACCTCTTCAGGATCTCCACTCCATCCATCCCTTTTCCAAGGGATATTCCATTGCACTGTACCACACCTCCATGCCTAGAAAGTAGTGCATCATACCCAAGTCCTTCATCTCAAACTCGGCAGCAAGTCTCCTTCTTGCATCTTTAATGAGTTCCTCTTTTCCTGTCAAGAACAGGTCATCGACATATAATAGGAGCATCGTTGGTCTTCTGCCTTCAACCTTGAAGTAAAGGTTGAATCCTCTTTACTCTCAGTAAAGCCTAGATACATCAGTAAGTTGTCCATCTTGTCATACCATGTTGAACCTTAGGATATTCTGCAGTCACTCCCTCTTAAGTGGAGAATCATTCTCCTCTGCCTTGTGTACTCTATGTATTGAAACATTTTGTAATGGAGTGACAAGTAGCTTCGTCTGCTACTAATATTCTATGTATCCATCTAGGGTCACTGGATACTAAGATCCTCTATATTGAAATTTGTTGAAAATTTCTTCTCAGACCCATCTGTGATCTTGTCTTCCTCTATATCATTTCATCTTCAACCTTGTAGCAAAGGTTAAGATATTCATCACTCTAGGTGATTTTCAAGATCCTTATGTAACTATATGTTATATCCCATGGGTGCCTTCTGAGCTCATACAGTGCCTTCTTTAATTTGCACACATGAGTCTTCCCGTCATGTGTCTCAACACCCAGTGGCTGATCTACGTATACTTCCTCCTTGACTACACCATTCAATAATTTTATCTTGATGTCAGTTGATGTATCTCCCATCTCATACCTGTACATATAGATATAATGGAAGTGTACTACGTCACTGGTGCAAATGTCTCTTCGCATTTTGTGCCTTCTTTCTGTGAGAAGCATTGTGCTACGAATCTTTCCTTGTATCCCATGATGCTGCCATCTACTACATGCTAGATATTGTAGATCCATATGGAATACACTACAAACTTCCCTTCAGGTCTCGACACTACATCCTAGACATCATTCCTCTTTATCAATTAGTATTCTTTGATCATAGTCTCCTTCCCTTTCTTCTTGGCTACTTCTTCATAGCTAGAAGGCTCTGCATCAATGTTGCCACTCAACAATGTCACATAACTAGAGTGTGTTTGAGACCTCTTTCTTTCTTTGGAAGTCTCATCATACTATTCTTCATTTTGGATGATTTCTCCTGCCCAAGGTGGTCTTCATGTCTCGAGGTGGATCTATTGTTCTCTTTATATTCTTCTGAAGCTCTTTCTTTTTCCATGTTGTCTTTGACCTGGGACGCTTCAGGTTCCTCTTCTGAACTGTCGTTACTTGTTCTTTCGAATGATATACAAGTCAATTTTAGTTGCGTGATTAGAAATATATCATAATTTCTAAAATATATTAATAGTGACAAATATATGTTACATAACCATGCAACTATTTTAGCCAATGCTACAAGATTCATCCATATCATGTATACATAAAGTAACTTCTAGGTGCATTCTACCCGAGTGTTATTAAGAGTGTGTACTACTCCTAATATGCCAACAAAGAGGTTTTAATCTAGATAAGTAGTAATGGAATGTTGTACAACATAATTGATTTCTTACCCATCATGTGCAATTCAGTAGTATAAACGCAAATATTTAAACATGCATAACATGTCAACTGAATATAAACAAATGCATAACCAAACAATATCATGAAATGACAATTGAATACTTATCTTTATTTGTGGGTAGACTCCTTATTGAGCCTTCATCATCTTCCTCATTCATAACAACATCATTTCTTATCCAAATGTTAAGATGGATAGTAGGTTCTTCAAGGTTTAAGTCCTTCATATTCCTCGTCACTTGAGGGATCTTCTTTGAATCGTGAGATCTTGTTCTTCAATTGCTCCCATATTCTCTTCTCTTATTATGAGTTGAGATTATTTTTGTGTGCATTCTTCCCATATTTTGTTGAAGGTAATAAACTTTCTTTTAGCACACATTCCTCAAATGAATGAATCCCATGATCTTGGGAGGCCATTCAAGGTGGTTGTAACAATCTGTTATTCTTCTTCGATTTCCTCGTCATAGCATTGAACACTTCCTTTTGGTGTCTTCAAGGATCACACATGAGGGATGAGATCATCTTTAATAGAATCTGCAATGATTATCTTGGCTCTATCCTTAGCCTCATCTCCCTCTGGCTCTTAAAACTTCCTTACTGAAATACTGATCCAATTCAATTTCTTCAAGGATAACGAAGGTCCTATACTTCCATACTCGAAATTTGTAAGCTTCACCAAGCTTGTCATCAAACTAGTGTGATTAGTCATTTTGAAATGAGAACCTAAAATGTAAATAGCAAAAACTTAGATCTTATCAATTTGAGGTGTTTGTCCTAGTTTCAGAGTTGAATGATCTAGGGTTTGTCAGAGAAACCCCAATTTTCAAAAATTTGAATTTCAAACTTTTGATTGGATAGAAATATGGGCCTCTTCAAGGCGAGTGTCCAATGTACTCATTTTCTAAAAACAGTAGAGGGAAGCTCCTAGAACAAGAAGCCCTAGTTTTCCAATTTATTTTACATAAATTACTGATATTTATCCTATTGTATCTCTAAAGTTTTATATCCTTAAAGTCTGAAACTTCTCACTATGATATCCTGATATGTCTTCTTTGCAACCCCACAGTTTAAAGTAGAAATGGATTCTCCAAGTGACACTTATTCGGATTTTACCAAGGTGATTGTTTTGGGAATGGTTCGGCATAACGAACTTGTACGGACTGCCATGTGTCACTGTTTCACATTCTGGGTCTGAAAAGCGTAACACATAAACTACATTTTTTTCCCTACCTGTAACATCTTTCTAAATTTCATTTAGACCTTCCTAGCTCAAGATATAGAACATCTGTCTAGGTCACCTATTTATGATTGTATTCTGGAGGAGGCTGGAACCCTTATTTGAAGGAACCGTATCTCCTGAAGTATAGTGAATATGAAATTGAAATGTTTACACAGTGTACAACATGAATTTCTCTTCGGCTTGTAAAAGTTTCAGCTTATTATCCTTCTCCAATATCATGTTATAAAGAAAGTGCTAGGATTACTAAATTTAGTCTTTTAGGGTTTTCAGGCATGGAACCCTAATTTGCATTAGTTGCCATTGTAGTATTATTTCAGCTGTATAATGAAACTTATTTGATTTAGAAACTAATACCACCAATAGATGCACCCTAGTGAGGCAAGTTATCCTATCCCTCCTTGCTTCATGATCTGTGGAGATAACACCTTCAACTAGGAAGCCCTAGTTGACGCAGTTGCACAGTGCCTTCTTTAAAAGAGGCTATGATACCATGTTAGATTTTCTTAAGATCTGATTAGATTATCTAGAATATTTATCTGAAAGAATAACAAGTACAACAAAATTCATAAGATATAAAAGATACACAATACATAAATATTTTCATCGGGGAAACCATAAAGGAGAAAACCTGGCAAACTTCTTCTGAATAGTAAGATTATCAAAAGAAGTAATAAGAAATGTTTAGTAGCTATCTTTCTCCTCTGACTGTCTCTCTCTCTCAAACTCCTTAGAGAGTGTGTGTGGTGTGTATAAATGAGGGAGAGCACCTCTCTATTTATACCCTTTCAAGTCACTACCCAAATATAAGACTCGAGCCTACATGTCATCTCACATGGGGCCCACTTCTCCTAGAGAGGCCACAATTACATATTACATGATGTTACACTGGGGACTATTTCCTTGACTTATAACATAGGTTGTACCTCAAGGTCTAGAAACAATTTAGAAATCTCGTAAAGGGGTAACACACATCCTCGATGGGGGTACAACAACATACAATGATAATGTAGATGAGAATATCTTTCGAAGTTACAAATACATCAACAGGTTTATTTTCCAACACTCCATTGATGGACATCTTTTTGTCCTTACCACCTCCTCCTTCGCCAACTGACATATCATACTTGTGCACTATCATGTCAGGTAACGTTCCAAACCAACTCACACTCCCAGTCGCATCCTCAACTACAATCCTCAAGGAATTATTGGGCTTCATTCTCCATCCACACAATCCCTTTCCTTTTTTCAATGTCTGGTATTGTGAGTAAGCCAATCATGGTTACTCTCAACTTTTTTGGGTTTCACTTTGGGTATCCCTATGTGGTACCTTGATCCCCCACTCTTCCCTTGACTCCACAGGTCATGATGACTCTCGTCCAACCTATTGAGATGATGTCACACCCACCTCCTGGTACACCAATGGTTTCTCTTGTCTCTCCTCCTTCCCCTCCTTTTCCCAAGAATACTGGGGGGAAGATGCCCAAAGCGACAGTAGAATCGCGTCCTCCTCCTACATGTGTGTTATGCAATGTCCAAGGCCATGCGACACAAAATTCTCCTAATTTTCCCATTATTTGCACCCATATGCGCACTGTAGTTAAGGCTGATGATGCTCGAGTGGTCAAAGTCCTAGATTTACCAGTGGTTAAGAACAAATTGCTCTGCACCAACCATCCATGCGTAGTTTGTGGCTTATATGGTCATTATTCCCATCATTGCCCAAAATTGCTCGGGTATCGGTCACTCCTTAGTGACCTTCGAAAACTCTCTCATTAGTCCGACGTTACTATCCTTGAGGATATCCACCCTCCGGCTTCTTCCTCGGACACCAATAATACCATTTACATGATATCTACTTCCAGTAGTGATTTCTCGTCCTCGACCGTGGAAGAGCTACCTTATCCATCCCAGCACCACTTTCATGACGACAGAGAGATCACTAAAACCGCCATCGGTTTTACCCCATTTCACTTAATCCATGGTGTGCATTCGGTTCTTCCCATTGAATTCCACACTCCATCATGTTGCCTTGCCATCGAACTTCTACCTGATACTTCACTGTTAGAACAATGCCTAATTATGCTTGAGCAAACCAATGACGACCATCGTGCTGCTCTCCAAATGATTGAAGCGAATAAGACTCGGTCGAAGTCCCATTATGACTCTCGAGACCACTCACGCACCTTTAGCAAGGGCTACCTAGTCCTTGTTTATGACCAAGCCCATGATAAGACTGGAAAATGGAAGTTTGAATCTATGTGGTATGGCCCTTATGTCATCCATCAATGTCTTGGTAAGGGGGCATACATCCTTGCTGACAATGACAATCATCACTTGAAGAATCTCCACAATGGGCTCTACCTTAAGAGGTTATATGCCTAGAGTCACTTATCATACAAACTTGTGTATCACAGTTTTTCTTTCTTTTTTTGCGTCATTTTTACAATGATTCGGTGACCCCCTCCAGTAGTCGCTCGACGTCTAAACGCATTGAATCAATTATAGCACTTTGTTTCCTCTTGTTCCCATGAGCGGGTGGATCTAAACCCTCCACCCTTCCCTTGCGTCGCTGGTACCCTGCTGGAGTGTGCGGTCCCACGTCTACACATGCACACAGTATGTTGTCAGTATCTATTACATACATAGTATAACTACCACTATGCTAGAAAACTATATATGATTGAAACCACAAAGCATCATGCATACGTCCTGTCAGGTTCCAGACCTGCCCTGGAGGTCGACGCATATTTGGATATCCTTGGTAGTCCATGCTCACATATGGATAGTCCTGTATAAGGATAGGAAGCTGCCACCATTGTGCAAAAAGATCCTGGGTGAAGAAACAACCTACTATATTGTCTCCCTCCCTACTTTTTTCAAGCCATTTCTTCCAGTCACCTCGATTTGTGTACCACCACGCAAATCCAATCATGCACGTACTGGCATGTTCATGAGCCATCCACTCCATCCATACTACAAACTTGCCTTATTTTTTTTGCCATCCATCGTCTCACAAGGAGGCCCCACTAGTGTTCCACTCTTATTCATATTAGCTCTGCTCCCATCACTATCCCCTTTGGTATATCAAACACTTCCTCCTTGCTTGACTGACCATTACAGAGTTTTTATTAATCTATTTTCTTACTCCTAATAGAATGAAAATATTTCCAAGCACACTTGCTTCCTTTCATGCTCGTTAAAGTATTTGAAATGGCGTCTATGTGGCCTCGATTGTCTCCTTTTTTGGACTACGTAGACTATTAAAAGAAAAGGACCACCCTAGCACCTTCCAGCTAGGAATGTTTCCCTTTGTATCCTTTTATGCTTTGTCGGGCATTGCGACCATAACTTACAAAAAATCTCATTATGGGTTGTCTTTAAGCTATTTTCCAACCCTCTCATCGAGAAAATATTGTCGAGCAAAGTTGGTTTCGTTTATGCTCGTAAAAGTATTTGAATGACCGTCAAATCAATATAGGTTTAACCTTTTTCGACCTGGTTGGAATACTTACTGTAAAGAAGTCTCTCTACCCCTTTCGGTTGGGTGAGCTCTCCTTTGTACACTTTTATCCTTTTTAGGACTTAGGAGACTATTATACAAAAAAAGTACCACACTAGTCTTCTTCCTGTTTTCATGCTCTCTAAACATGAAAACACCATCGAGCATCTACTGGCTCGGGCTCGACAAAAATTCACGAGACAGTGTCATATTGAGCATACTTATATCTCTTCTTTGAGCACCTAAAACTATGAAGAATGTCCAAACGATGTCTATAGGCGCCACCACACATTATATATAGTTTATGGTAGCTTTCCCCCATTGGAACTCCTTTGTTCAGAGTACTCTGCAATGAGTCTCCCCTGGATATCATCAATCTAGTTACCTCCCCCAGTATCTCCTGTTGCAGTCATCTTCTTGGTTTCCCAACTATGGTCCCTCCCCTTTAGTCAGTATCATATTCTACTAGGTCAACTCTGTCATCATACTCTGAACAAAGGAAGTTTGAATCTCTCGTAGTCTGTTGCCTTTGTTACCCAGTTAGTACCTTACTCCTAGTATTATTCCATATATATGGTTATCCCCCTCGTGCTTTTATCAAGGAACTATCATTACCTCAGTAGTTGTAGGTCTCCCTTTGTCGATTTAAACACATATATTCCAAAGGATAGACCTAAAGGTACCTATATCTTGGTTTCATCCACCTTATTAATGAGTTCCTTGGACCACTTGAAAGGAGTCATTAGTGACTTTCGGGTTGGTTGTGTCTCATGTGCTCAACTTCAGCTACACTATCGTACCGTTGAGATTCATACAGGGTATTGGTCTATTCATTATTTGGTCGAAGACCCTGATTTTCACCTGACTCTGGAACATTGGTGAGTCTTTCTGTGGGACCCATATAGTCTCATGTCCCTTATGATTTTTGGGTTGCGTTGGAGACAGTGTTTGGAAGCCCTCAGTGTCATGCTTCTGTATATCTTCTGTACTTGATGTCATATATTGTACCACATAGATTTTGACTCTTAGTCATTGAGTCCATCAAGTTATGTACACCTCCATATCCAACAGAGAATCGATTGTGATATTGCATTCCATGAGAATGCCATTGTTCCTATGTATTAGTTCTTGAGATCATTTTATGTATTTTTCCTCCCATTGAGGCTACCATGATGTACTACCAGTTGTATATATGAATTGATTGGCTCCCATTATTTGATCCTTGATCCCCATTTTTATTCTTTAAGACATGGTTACGAGCATGGGTATGTTTGCCTCATCCATATACATGTCTACCATTATATGTACCTCATCCATTTTTTAGTAGAAATATAAACCAAAAGCCACCATAGTTCGAATGAGGAGACTCCACTTCTCTGGGGTTCTCTCTAGTCTCTCCATCGTTTTTACCATTTCCCTTGATCCTATGATGTCTATTGGCCATACGATGAGCTCTTGCCCTCACACATCACACCAAAAAATGTTCACCTAGCTCTCCATGGTCTAAACCATAGTTATACATCATATTCCCATCATTATTTCATCCATTTTGACCTCCACAACTAAAAATCCACAAAATATGGTCCAAAACATTATTATTCCTTCCCCATAAATGAAGGGAAGTTGAGCATTTATTGTGATTTATCCCCACTCTCTCCAAAAGGGGCCAAAAAACCCTAAACATGAGAATGGGTCAAAAAACCATAGATAAATACCATGGGCAATAAAATACCATGGGTCAAAAATATATTGTGAAGGTTTTTATCACATATATAGTAGTCGGGCTACCATATTATATTTTTCATATTTCAGTACACTTTTCAGCCAGTTCCCTTACATATGAGATTTTGAGATGAGAATCTATGATGGATCGTTATTTGATGATGGACTATCCCATGCCATGACTAAGTCTCAGGACACTTAGATTTGAGGACTCGTGTAATCATCTAGCCATTTGCAGAGCAGTCAGTAGTGCCCAGAGTTGCATCAGTAGTTTTCATTGGACAGATGTTGGTTCATATTGATTGTATTACATGTTTGACTCGGCATATATTATCTTGTGTTATGGTCATTATTGTTCTTATACTCATTATTGTGACATGTCTTAGCATTTAGTGTCATGATCTGGAGGTCATATAAATATGTGGACTTGGATGTATTAATATTATGTATGTATGTCCCTACTCAGACTTGGAAGTTATTGATTTATACTCATTGGTTATACCCACCTTAGGGAGAATAGAGGTAGTCATTCCCACCATACTTTGGCTTGCTAGTGTTGGTCTCATTGTTCATTATCTCCACCCATCCATTGCCTTCTAGTTATGATTCCAACCCGACCTACTACTTGATCTATGGCATGGAGGACCTTACCCCGCTAGAGCCTCTTTATTGGACAAGCTTCCCTGTTTGTTTGTGTCTTGGCTCTAAGTTGCCTAGGTTGTGTTGGCTAAACCTGAAAAAAAGTAGCGTTGCCATCAATACAATGTATTTAGAAATGAATGAATATCTTATAAAAAAAGGCCCATTCATGAAAAGTAGTGCTTTCAAACATGCATGAATGCAAGGAAAGCCTAATGAAATTGGTTTTGAAGTACAATGAAATGAATATCTTAAAACATTCATGAAATGTAGTGTTTTTAAACATACATGAATGCATGAAGCCTCAATAATAAAAATCTGTGTAATAAATACATGGACCAAGGATATGGAAAATCAAAGGCCCAAAAAGAAATGGTTCCCAAAATTTATATCTAAATATTGTTGGCCTCACTTGTATTGATTTGTATTGTGAGCATTTGTCAAGGTGAATAAGCACCTTTGAATGTAACTTATCCATTTGTGAGACATTGTCATCCCCTCTGGTGTTGCTTGTCTGGCATATGCTAGAGTGAGTATCCCCTTTCCATATCCAAAGTCTCACAATGTTGAGTTAGCCCTTCAGCCTAGCCTTTTGAATTTTAGCCTTCACCCTTCACTAGCAAATTGATTACAACTATGAAGTGAGTATGGTCTTGAAAGTCTAGTCTGAGTATTAATTAATAAATGAAACCCTATATATTTGGTTGATAGACCGCCAGTGAAATGATTGTTGCTTGTTATAATTGTTATTTGAATTATTTGTAGAGCATGTCTTAACTTTTAAACACTTGCAGCAAATGGATGTTAGCCTGGGTTATATTATTAACCATTTACATATTATTATTTTTATCTGTCTGGGCATATTGCATAGTATTCTTGATCATGCAGATATTTGTAGGGTGTATGAGTATGCACATTAGATGGATTTGGACTCCCTGAGTCTAATGAGACAACTTGTTTTCAACTCTGGGTAGTTACAGGGATGATCTGGCTCAGTGTACCATTCTGGTGCATTTTTACCTTGTCGGAGGGCCTATTTGAGAAGAGATATGATTTATTTGGTTGTCCTAGGGCATTGTATGGGGATAGGGTGGTCCAACCACTTGATTTAACCATATTACCCCCCTCCTAGAGAACCTAGTGGGCTCAGTTGGATAATGCAGGCACCCTAGGATGCAGTTTTGGGCATATCGTGTTTCTCAATGCAGATAAAAAATAATTAAAATGGCTACTGAAGAATTCAATTTGAGCTACTGAGGGAAGAAAATGGAATGGGATGAGTTTTGTTGATGAGTGTGATGCCTTCCACTCCTTCTCCAGCAATTGCAGCACTTGTATGGACCCACATCCATCTCTCCGACATATTTTATTATTCTCTGGAGCTTTTGGAGGCTCACGATTTCCTCAAAAAGGAACTATTTTGCACTTAAAAAATTATATTATTTTTCTTGTGCCATGGGGACACACTTGGAGAGTTAGTTAACACTCCCTCAACCCACCATGAGCTTTATTTATTTTTTAATGAGTGGGATCCCTTCTCCTAGGATGATTTGGTCCATTTTTAGATTATATTATTATATTGATCCATGTACTCTATGTTGAGCTCATCTCAACCATTGATTAGAACATTTTTATCTTTTAATCTTAGCCACCCATTTGAAAAGTGGTTATGATTTTGGTTCTCTCATTCCTATTTAAAGGAGAGAGCTTCTCATTTGTAAAAGGTATTTTCCTCTTGGATCTGGATAATAGAAAACTATTCTTGTGGAAATTTTTTGGATCTCCTTTCCATATGGTGTTCTTAGATGGTGATTGGAAAATATATTGCTTCCTAGCATTTGGTTATTTTTTGTGAGATCTATATATTTTTGGGAAACATTGTCTTGTCTACAGGAGGGCGACTTCAACTTGGGCGTTTTTGCAAGGGTCCCTCAACTCACTTGGCTTGGATGTGTTTTGTATCAGGGGGTTTTCATTAGCATCAATGCGATCTATGATTTCATATTGCTATTTTTTTGTAGCATTTGTTCTTTTCTCATGATGCAACAAATATAATATGGTTGATGTTTGTTGTGCAGGGGAGAGGGCTCAGTGGCTTCCTTGGACAAATCGTTTTACATAGAAGCTCATTCAAATCTTCTCAAATTGATCGAGACGGCATAGATCATCATCATCAAGGCACATACAAGTTTACCCCAAGTAAGATCTACATGTTAGTCTTTCTTTTTCTATATCTCAATCCATTGACATCTTCATTTTCATGTTAAAACCCTAAATATTAAAAAGTAAAAAATATTATAGATCAAACCATTTGATCTTGTGGAAAACCATTTTTGGGTTTTGTAGATCAGTCAAACCCTAATTGGGTCTTCCTTCATGTTGGGATAAAGTGACTCCATTAGGCCCAAATCCCAAGGCACTACTCTCTAAACCGTAACTCTACCCTTCATGTTTCCTCTTTCTCTTGTGATTTGACCTTTTCCTTGTGGCGTGGGTACTTTGATACTGTTATACCCTTTTTAGAGTCTATCTCATGGTGCTAGATAGCCCCAATATTTTTTTTACCCTCCCTGCATTGGTCATGTTTCCCAAGGCAATGGATATCTTCATCTTTTGTTAGTACCTTGATCCTGGATCTAGTAATAGGCTTATAGGTCACTTGTATCTCGAACTTGGATCAAATTTCACACCTCATAAACCCCTGATCCAAGCCCTAACTCATCTTGTGAATTCATCCATAGATATTGGGTTTGCTCTACCTTACACCTTACGTACTTAAACTCCATTTGATTTGATCTGTTGTTTAGGTTTGATCTCTCCTGTCGGGAGTAGATCTGGGTCTCCCCCATTGTTGTCTTGGGATACGATAACATCAAGTGAATATTTCCTTGATTGGCGTGACAACCATCCATTTGGGAGTCGAGGCTATCTTGCTTCTGCCTCTTTAGTTGCTCACCCCTCTATCGTCCATCCTGGATCCACCTCATAGAGGCAACTACAAGTTTAGTGATATCAAAGGTCTCCCCAAAAACACTTTTTTTGTTCATTACACATTACATTCCTGCAACTATTTTTCCATTATTCCTCCATTCCATTCCCACGGTGTATGTTTAGATCACTCCGTACCCATTTGGATCCATTTCCCCCACTTATAACCATTCGTGGAAGAGGCTGGAGAACCAAACCATGGAGTAGCATGACCATCTCCTCAAGATGGCTATAGTGGCCCACTTTTAAGAGAAAAAGGTATTTTGTGTTCTTATTGTTGCATTAGTTAATTAAATAAATCTAAAAAAATCAAAAAATATTATTATCATTATTGTTGTTTTTTGTTAGTTTCCTGTTATTATTGTTGAACTCTACCCTATGATCTCAACAATATAGGGTTGGTGCTTTTGCACGTGGTAGTGGAGAAATCCACACTATACCCTGCCATCATATCCTTTTGTTATCCTTTGTCATTCATGAACTCCTTTGATATCAATGACAACCACACTCAACAACCTTTAATGTGTATTTTGGTGTGGGAAGCTCCATAATGTCTCTCACATTCTATAGAAATAACTTCAATCCATCTTGAAATGTCATGAGTCCCAATTATACTGATTCTTCCTAAATGGATGAACATTTCTCAAATTTATAAGTATTTTCTCCTTCTTCAACAACTCCAACTCTTTCTTCAAATGCATCATGTGATCTTCGTTTATCTTATTGAAAATTAATGTGACATATAAAAATTCAACCATGAACATGTTGGAGTCATTTACCCAACATGCACACTTAATTTTGTCAATTTGGCCTTGTTAAACCACTATTCTAAGTTTAATTGACTTAATCAGTATCAAATGAGCACACTATGACATCAGAATGAGCACACCCATGCCTACCTTCAATCAGGGAGGCTAACTAGGCTTCCTCCTTCAATCGGGGAGCCATTCTGGGGTGATCTGAGTGTCATAAATGCACCTAATTGCTAACTGATTGTTACAATCAGTTAATCCGAGTTGTGAAGGCACCTCCATTCATTTATTGATTTTTTTTATTAATATTTATGAACTAGAGACAACTAGGGCGCCTCCAACCACTTCTGATGACCAATTTGACTTTAGTTAACCTCATCGAGGTTCATTGGAGTTAATGATGCGCTACCACTTGTTTGGCATGCAATGACATGTGTTTGAGCTAGTTTCAGTTAGACTCAATCATCCATTGCACTTGGATACATATAGGGCTCAGTTGAGTCAATCACAGCTTGATCAATGGGTTAACTAGGTGTGTTTATTGTGGCTGACATTCAGTTAAGCTACACCCATTCATTCAATTCGAATGACCTCCTTCGGAATTTGAATTGCCTTGGAATTCATGCACCTTGCATGATTATTGTATTGTATTACTCATTATTTATTGATTATACAGAGCTGCTACTCCCATTGTAGCACCATTATGCCATTTTCATGCTTAATTGTCTAAAATCTCTTATGAGACTGTGTTTTAGTCCCTAGATTACTGTGGCAAATTAATAGAACATACCCAAGTAATTTTTTGACACTTATTTCATTAGCTTGGTATAAAAAATAGGCACATTCATTAACGCAACCAATCATTCATGCAAACCCTCCTTCATCTTGAATGGTATCTTCCACTCATTGCCTTCACAAATTTAGATTCAATGATATCCTCTTTTCAAATCAATCTTGATGAAGTATTTCAACCCACCCAAGAAGTCCATTAAGTTAATCATTCTCAATAATGTAACCCAACATTTAATAATTATTCTATTTATGGCCCTTGAATTGGTGCAAATATGTCACTCCCACTTTTTCCAATGCTTGGATAACATGTACTACACAAGGAGTTAAGCATTCTTTTGTAAATCCTTAGTCCAAAAACACTTGGAATTTCCTTTTGATCTCCTCACATTCAAGTATATCCAATCTATGCAACTGTTACGGAGAGAAATTTATATGGCTTGGGGTACCACAATAGACAGCTTGACTCCAGAAATCAATCCTTTCCAATATGCAATAGAAATTAAATGTCTAACACTAAAGGATCAGACCTCGTACCTTATTCCAGACGGTTGAAGTAGATCCACGTTGAGCTTTCCAATCTTCAGCTTGAATTGATCTGTTACTTCCTCAACAACAAGTAAACAATACAAGCATTCTATATATCATGGTGTTAGATCTATTCTAGCATATATAATCAATAATGTACAAGCATTTGACATAATCCCATGGATAAAATATTCATTCAAACACACATTATTGGACAGGAAAAGATATTTCTATTAATATAAATCAGAGATTACAAGGTACAACCTCTGATGGCACGTTTGTGAACTGGAGAAACTAAATCCCCCACTTGGGCCTCCACCACCTCAATCCTCCATCTCTCGATAGCAAGCTCACAAGCAAAAGGCAATCTTGGGAAGAACACACTAGTGCTCCAAGGGACAAAGGGATGCAGACTCAAGCATAAGTTCCGGCAACAATGGACTATAGTTTCTTTGCTCTCAATTCTCTCTAATTCCTTCAATGTACCAAGGGGTTCCTTATATAGCTTTTCAAAGGGGTAATGAAAGGTCAAATCCGAGCAATATCAAGGCATAGGGAAGGCCAGGAGTCAAATGAGTCGGATCCATGTCAAGGAAAACTCCAAAAGGATTTGGATTATGCACACATCCCGATGTACGCGGTTTTAGTGGTCAAACCCACGTATATACATGCTTATAGGTTTAAAAGTCGCGTATATCATTTTTCATATGTTTTTAGCGATGATCAAGGAAACATCAAAGGACAAAAATTGGTCCATAGGGTCTAAGGAGTCTGCAGCAGAACAGGGGAAGGTCATACAAAGTCTGATTCACCTAGAGTGCTGAAATCCGCTATAACAGATGCCCCCTAATGTGTGAGGTCAGAGGGGTCATACGATGGCTGAAATACATTATAAGTCCATCTCAGAAGTGGAGTGATGAAGGATACCAAATGGAAGACCAGCCACCCAATCAGCATAGTACAATAATACAACTCTGCATACAACTGCAAATACATATAGCAGTCCCGGATACATAAGAGTACTACAATGGCCATGAATAGGCATGATACATGATATCACATATGTGGTCATCGCCACGTACAATATACATAGATTAGAATCTCCATGTTGAGGATATTCAAAGGACCATGATCTCCAAAATGGCTAAAGATATATAATAGATCAAGATCTCCATAGTGGCTGGAAATATCTGACATATACTGGAATCAAGTCACGAGAGCTGAAATCTCTTGAACACAGGCACGATCAAGGAGGTAGCATATAAGAGATGCCACCAATCTAGAAAGTCTTCTACACAAACCGCTACAAGTACATGTCCTACCATGCGAATAGAGGTGTCGAGGTCGAACATAGTAGTCCATCGTCTGATTACCGGTCATTAATGTATACCGTTAACAGATGCGAGATCACCCACCGATAATGAAAATGGGAATCAAGGTACTAGAGTGCAAACTAACAAGTGTGAATAAATGTGTTGAGGTCAAACACTTGAGAGGATCCATCGATCGGGGGACTTTGATGTATTCCCAAGAAACTGTCGAGGGTGAGAGACCCTGCCACTGATGACTGCAAGTCTCAAGGCACTCAAAATGACTCTAGACTCCAATCCCAGAATAAATGATCTGAAGTTGATGGGATGAAATCCGTTGGAAGGAGGGCATTAAGGCATCCCCCATCATCCAACACGAGGTACTCAACAAAGCTGTATAATGTGGAAGGACTCGATCATAAAGTGCACGAACCAGTAACTGTACCGGGAATGGTCGACATGCAAATTCAAGATAACTGAGGAATGGCCGACTCAGGTTTCAACTTCCTTCGAACAAGAGCATAACAGTGTATGGTGACTGAATGAAGGCAGCATAGGCTCGATATACAAACTAGGATATCTCTGTGACACAGGAGGCATCAACAAAGGCTCCATAGGGACTGGAAGCTTAACCAATCGGTGGAGATAAACTCAGATAAATGAGTACAACTCCTAAAGTCAAACTATAACCCAACCAATGGATGTGATATACAGTGCTCTGTTCGAAGGCGACACGACTCGACAGCTGCCAAAGATAACATCTTTCCTTGTCCATCTTTTTGGTTTTTTGATTTTTTTTTTTGGACTTTTTTAGTTATTTGAAAAGCTTGAAAAAATAATAAACTAGCTTTATAGTTACAAACTAGGAGGAGACGAGTGTCACAAGGGAAAACAATCTAGTTCCAAGCAGTGGAACATACCTATGCTCAATGCAAGGATACATGTGTAGGATATTGACACTCGGGGGAAAATCCCCTCCTGGTAAAAAGGGAATCAAGCTGCGAAGGATATAAAAAATGGCTCTGCATGGCTAGATATGAGACAAGCTCGGGCTATATGGCTGAAACGCAATGTCAAGGAAGCCAGCATAAAGCTCCATAAGGCAGGAAAATCTCATGATAATGCATTCACAACTTGACATGAGGGAGTCCTGAGGGAAATAGGCCAGCATAAGATCAAAGGAGTATGAGGCTCTTGCGAAATGTCATGGCAGTACTATATAATGGACTCCCATACCCTAAAGGAGAAACCATTGGCATGGGCACCAAATGCAAATAAGGCGCTAGCTAGGGTACCCATGTAAGGTGAAGCTCTACCACTCGTATCATGCCGCTTCTAAAGCAACAAGAAGGTTCCGTGACATAATAGAGTGGGTTCGTACCTAAGGTCATGGTGATATGGTCACAAGGTCATGCAAAATGCAAACGGTGGTGAAACCTAACCTATATGCCAATTTAGACATGATACCCGAGATCGGCACGAACGGGTCAATCCAACAGCTGAAACGGCACAGAAAAAGGTCTTCTACAACACCAATTATGTCAAAAACGGTCCAAAATGGTTAGAAAATGTCGAAACTACAGGAAAGGGGGTAAAAATTTTCAAATATTTGAAATTTTTTCTATAAATAGTAAAAAATATAAATCATTTGAAACTTTTACCCATTTGAGCTCTGATTTTCAACTGCAAATTCCAGGAGATCCAGCCGGCGGAATTCACTACCGTTTCTTCCAGGTATTTACTCATACTCTCCTCTTGCATTTTGATATAATTTTTATAGATTTTCATGGTCAAATGAGTTTTTTAGGACATCCAAAAATGAGCGTTGTGGCCCACGTGGAAATCGAGGCTTTTTCCGTGTATAGGGCTGGATATACGTGGAAAAGGGTCTCAAACCCGCGTACATACGCGGCTGTTTTCAAAACAGTCGCGTATGAGGTCGCGCATATGATTTTTCACTAAACTAATGGGAAAATTTCCAATTTATTTTGCAGGATGGGGCTAGAGTGGAGAGAGCATGAGCATGGTGAAGTAGAGGAAGCAGTAAGGGCCGACTTAATGGCTCAACAAGCTCTTCGTGCATGCGGACTCTACAAGTTTTGGTGTCTTGGTGGTTTGAGGGACAAACCAAGACTGCTACAGATGCTGGTAGACTATTGGGATCCAGACTCAAAGTCCTTTCATATTGATGGGATGACCCTCACCATAGAGGTGGAGGACATATACTTTATCACAAGGCTTTCTAGATGAGGGGAGGTGGTGAACCTTCGTTCCTGTGGTGGGCCAGGGGGTGGCCTAACTATCGACGAGTACATTGCGATGTACTGTTATCCAGACACCGAGAAGGTGGGGAGTCAGGTCCCTACCAATGCTATACAGGTGCTGGGCCTAAAGGCCATATTATTGACACTGGGAAGGATAGTCGTCTTAGCATCACTCCACCAGGCCTTGCGGCCTCTGATGTTCTATGCAGTGGAGTGCATGAGACCCACAATCTATGACTGGAGTACTACACTACTGAGCAACATGAAACACCAGCTCAGTGAGTGTAAGGCAGGCAGGGTGCGGAACTTCAGGTTCAACAGTATCTTAAGCACTTTTTTCTTCGAGCGTGTTCCAGGATTGAGCCCTAGAGTGGACGTTCCTCTCCACGGGGTTCGAGATCTGGCCCAATGGCGTTGAGCAGATGCTATGCGCAGACTGGGGGATGGTAGGGTGTCCAACCCATATCCAGCTGACTTCTTTCCATGGTGGCGACGACAGATAGTTGCCATTAATGACTACCCCTATGCAGGGATAGATTTCTAGGGGGATCCGGACATGCCATTGCCACCAGGATCGGCATACGGTGATATAGGTAGCGAATCTCAACCCTCACTCTTTTTTAAATTTTTTGAGTTATTGAATTTTTTTTTTGTATTTTCTTGATTTTATGGAAGCAAAAAGACATGTTTTTGCGCGACAACACATAGTGACATCTACCATTTGTGTGCAGATGTGGAACCACGGCGGCCAGAGGGATTCCCTCGTCATAGACAGAGGGGAAGAGGAGATGACATCACGGGTGTGGATGCGGAGCGAACGCTCCAGAGCATTCATACCAATTTTGTGAGACTGACTCATAGAGTTCCCATGGCGCAAGTCGAGGACTTGCCTGAGGCCATGCAGCGGCAGGTGGTGGGTGTACCACGCGCATGGGTGCGTTTATTTCGACGACTAGCTAGAGTCGTAGTGACGTTCCATGATCACAACCCTCCTCCTCCTCCACAGGATTAGACACTTGGGAGTGTATACATTTTGTACGACCGTGTATTATATGATGGTGGCTTAAAGCCCCAATTTTGTATCATGACACTATGTATTATCACATTTTTATGTATAAATTTTTTTATGGTGATTGATTTATTTATTTACATGTGTAAAAGTTGTGTTTGTGATTAATTTATTATGAATGAAACAAATGCCAATCTAACACGTAGTTAGCATATGAGTCAGCAACTTGATTATTATTTCTTGGAATGTGTATATATGTTATATTGTCAAATTGTCGTTCTAACAATCTCACACGTAATAATCTTCTCAATAACGTCGAATCTCTAACATGGTACAAACCATTGAGTTGTGACACTACTAACTCCGAATCAAGACATACCTCAAGAGATAGAACACCATGTAGAATGCCATCCCATAGAAGCTCAATAACGGCGCTATATTCAGCAAGATTGTTGGAAGATGACCGTAGACATACACCTCCTGAAGACAGTACCTGACCCATAGGAGTATAAATCACCCAAGCAGCAGAGGCTGAGTGTTGAGTGTGACGGCTTGCACCATCCGCAAATCCTATGTAGGTGGAAGATTCCATTGACATCTGCCAAAAGAAACGTAAACTAATCACAAACCCTATCACGATAAGAAAAATACCTAACTATGCAAAGTTGTACAATAATATACAACAGGTAGCCTTGGCTAAAGATTACGCATAGTATTTTTTGAGATAGAGCTCATTTCTAGGCTCTGCCAAAGCTGTTCCTTCGTAATCCACTAACTCATAAGCACCCTTCTCTAACACACGCTTGACCACGTAAGGACCACGCCACATAGGATTAAATTTCCCTGCCCCCACGGTTTCTTTCAGTTGATCCCACAAAAGGACCAAGTCTCCTTCACTAAACACTCTTGGACAGACAGATTTATTGTACTAGACCTTAACGCGACGCTTATTAACCTCTAGAGCCACCAAGGCATCCCAACGCTGCTCATCGAGTTGCTCAAGGTGAACTAAACGCTCCTCCAAAGGTGAAGTGTCTGGTAAGAGTTCCACAGCTAGCTTCAACGAAGAAATTTCGCATTCAACCGGCAATATTGACTCCACTCCATGTACAAGCTGATATGGAGAAAAACCAGTGGCAGTCTTAACCATGGTTCGATATGCCCACAAAGCAGGATATAACATAATGTGCCAATTATTCTTGCTTTGTGCGATGGTTCGTTGGAGAATGGATTTGAGCGATTTATTCACTGCCTCTACCTATCCATTCGCTTGGGGGTAGTAAGAAGAGGAGTGCTCTTGCTTATACCCTAACTTCGATGCCAACTCTTCCATCATACGATTCTGAAAGTGCGAGCCATGGTCAGTGACAAGCTCTTTCAGAATCCCGAACCGAGTAATAATTTGGTTGAATACAAAGTGAGCGGCTGTCTCACCATCGGATTTTACTGTAGGCATAGCCTCAACCCATTTCTTGAAATAATCAACAGCCACTATAATGTGATGGTGCCCCCCTGCCGAAACTGGGTTGCAATCCATAAAATCAAGCCCCCACTTAGTGAAGGGACCGACGATGATAATGGGATGTAACGGGGCAGGTTTCGAGTGCATATTACGTGCGAACACCTAGCAAGGGTGGCACCTCTTGACTGCATCAACACAATCCTTAAAGATTGATGGCCAGAAATAACCCGCTCTCAAAATCTTTTGAGTTGTAGAAATCCTAGATAAATGACCACCACATGCCCATTCGTGGCAATCATTCAGCACAACCTCAGCCTCATCATGAGTTAAACAACATCGTAAAATTGAATCTACCCCACGGCGGTACAAAGTATTGTCCACTATGAGGTAGTTCTTAGAGACGTGACGTAATCGTCGTCGTTCATCTCACGAGAGGTGAGTCGAGGTCTTCAGTGTTTGTAAATATATTATGATATCCCGATACCATGGGTCTAATGTAGAGATTAAGAAGATGTGTTCATCGACAAACGTATCTTCACAAACCAACTCCTCGACCTCGCTCGAAAAATATGATATAAGCTCTGCAAAGATTAAAGACTTCTTCGTTTTGCTGAAACAAACTCGAGATCAAACTCTTGCAGAATGACAATCCATTTATTATACTTTCCCCCAATCATCCTTCGGGTGAGGACGAATTGAAATGGATTGACATGGGCCACAACCAAGGTCTGGCGAAGGAGAATATAATGTCTCAAACGCTGAACCGCATGTACGGTAGCTAAAGCAAGCTTCTCGACATGAGAATAATGAATCTCTATGTCAATAAGGTTTCGTCTCAGATAATATATGACATGCTCTTGGAGCTCCTCATCCTCTTGAACCAAGACCATACCAATCGTCTCTAAAGACGCGGCCACATATAATAAGAAATCACGGCTATAGTCCGGGGGACTAATCACCGGCGTCGATGCTAGGGCTCGCTTGAGTGCATCGAAGGACTCTTGGGCTCGCTTATCCCAATAAAAGGGAGTATACTTCTTCAAGAGACGCATGAAGCCTCTAGGCAAATTGTCAAAGTTGACAACAAATCTTCGTAAGAAGTTTTCCATGCCTTGCAAACACTGAAGATGACGAATATTCTTCGGGGGAGACAACTGAAGTATTGCCTCAACCTTCAAAGGGTTGACTCTTATACCCTCTTTCGAAATGATGAATCCTAACAAACGACCTAACTTCACGCAAAAGATGCGCGTATGAGGATTTAATCTAACTGGATAGTGTCGACATCTTTCGAATACCAATCTCAAGTGATAGGGATGACGCATTCTCATACGAGAATGAGCAGTGAGATCATCCAAAAATACCTCGGTAATTGACTTGAGATCGTGGAAAATCAAGGTCATTGCCCGTTGAAATGTAGCTTCAGCGTTTTTAAGGCCGAAAGTCATTTTTCGATATGCGAACGTTCCCCAACGACAAATAAATGCAGTCTTATGTTGGTCCTCAGGTTTAATCTGTATCTGATTATACCCGAAAAAGCCATCCATAAAGGAGAACACCTCGCTACCCGCACACTCATCCAAAATCTGATCTATAAATGGTGTGGGGAAGTTATCCTTAGGATAGGCACGATTAAAATCACGGAAATCGGTGCATGTGGATCGCTCCCTGCTTCTTATCCACCGGAACGGGGTTTGAAACCCACTCCGTCAAGGGAACAGGATAGATGAAAACGGCTTTCAACAGTTTCTCTATCTCTGCCTTAATGGCGGGTGCTTTCCTAGGATTCACCGCACGTAAATGTTGTCGAACAAGCTTAACGTCGGGGTAAGTCTTAATCTTGTGCTCGACAATACGAGGGTCAATACCTGGCATCTCATCGTCAGACCAATCAAAAATATCACGGAATTCCTTGAATAGCTCGGTATATTCCAGAATCTCAGCATGGGAACATTCCGCCCCAATATAGACATTCTCTATCGTGCCAAGATTGCGAGAGATGTTGATAGGAATCGTTGAAGATATGTTTTCCATGTTTCCATCAGCCATCGGACCAGGAGAGCTTAATGGAGCCACAGGACTACCAACTCTCTGACTAAGAATGGGTTGTGACGAACTATAATCTTGTGCACGAGTCACAACTTTCGCAGCACGGACCATGTTAATGCACCCACGACCACTACCCTCCAGTGGATCATCATCACTAGACTGGTCATGGGACTTCGAGTTCATATTTTGATTATGCGGTAAAGGGTTAGTTAGCACAGCTGGGCCTTGTGCTAAGAATCTCGAAGCTTCTTCAATCCAAGGGCACAAGTAAGTGAGGTGATCGTCCTTACATAGCTTGCAAGGGAACTTAACCTTACGTTTTGCTTGCTTGTCCCCCCCAGCATTTCTACTATTCTTGTCACTATTGTTAGCATTCTCATTCTTATTCCCACCCTTTCAATTATTATTTTTACCCTTTTTTCTATTCCGTCTGGGCTACTAGTTACCCTTCCGGTTCGACGATTGCACAGAAAGTACATTCGTCGTTTGGGCGGGTTGAGATGAAGTCATAGCTTGTCCCGAAGCAAATTGGTTGAGTGACAATTGACTAACTTGTTTTGCAACCGAATCTACAGGTTTCACACTTGCACAACCCACAATGCCATCGGCATGTGGTCCAGGATTGACTTTGGGATCGAAACTGGAACGAGGAGCATTGGGAATAATCTCATACAACAAACCGGACTGAGCATAGATCAAGTCCAGTTCCTGCACCCTAAAAATCGCTTGTTCCTCATTCTGCACTCCGGATGTGGAAACATCCTTCGCTATATATGGCAATAATGACTTGAGGAACCACTCGAGGAGGAATTCCAGCAGTATAAAAGATTTAATTAATCTCTTTCGTCTACGCCACTCTTGAATGTGATCATAAATATGTGTGGCTTTATCTTGCCGGAATTTCGACAAGAGTTTAGTACCAACGTCATAGCACACTGGTAGCTGGAAGTGATTAAGAAAAGTCATCGGAAGGTCGTCGAACAAAGCGAAAGCTCCCTTAGGTAACTCTATATACCATTTCGCAGTAGGCCCTATGATGGTGCGTTGAAATAGTCTCAAACAGACTGAGTCCTGGTGTAATGAATTCGAAGAGCACCAAAGGTGAAACGTAGTAACATGTTCGCTCGAATCCTCTCCCGGTTTGCCTTTGAACTTAGGTATGTCCAAAGGAAGCTTGTTAGGGACAGCCGACCAAGCCGGGTCATGAGCTACAAGATCGTTCGTCAGTCTTGATAAGTCAGGAAGATTAAGCGTCGCAAGGAAAGGGAGCCTAGGATGATGAGGTTGATGGACCACTCCCTGGTTCATATAGGGTTGATTACCACCATGGCCTTGGCCATAGTGTCCTCCTCCCGTCTGACCTGTATAGGGTGGCATGGAAGTACCATAGTATGGTGGACCTTGACTAGTAGGAGCTACAAAGCCGTAATTAGGAGAGTAATCAGGTTGTTGATACCCGCCTCCATAAGGTGAAGAAACCTGTCCATACTGCATCCCATAATAAGGTCCATAGGTCATCGCATGCGATGCCCCATGAGACACTCCGTAGGTAGGAAGATACGCTTCGGAAGTAGGGATATATGCCCCGGAAGTAGCAAGATGACCTCTAGAAGCATGAACATAGCCTCCCGAAGCAGCGAGCGGTATGTGAACTTGAGACACAATCGGTCTAATAACCGCAGTACGAACCTAACTCATAGCCATATACTGGCTCGAAGGACCACGTGAATAAGGTGGAGGATGTACATTTGAAGAAATAGGGACCGAGGACGAAGGAATCTGAGTAATAATATATGTACTACCACCTATCGTTACTTGTCTCGGATCTGGTATCCTAATCGGATCGCTAACCCTAGACCTAGGAGGGAGATATGATGTAGCTTCCACCACTGGGATGAAAGGTGCAATGTGACTAGTGCTCCCAAACCTCTCCGCATGGTAAGGAATGAGAGTGCCCCCAGGCATAGTGTTAGGCTCAAAATCGGATTCGACATGAAATGTCAAATCATGTGTAGGGAAACCAGACGTAGCATAACTACCGTAGCTAGTGCTGGCAGGTTCAAAATGAGTCTCGGCGTCCTCCGACCTTCCATACCAGTAACGCGTCAATGGGGAATCAGACCTGGAGTGAGTAGGCCTATCGTGCAAGGTTCATATCTCAGAAATCACAGGACCTAACTCAGCTAAGTCAGGTGAAGGATCATAAGTAGGAGTAAATTCCCCATCGTCTACACGAATGGGAGGAGGTGGTTCAGGAATATCCTCTAAACGGTCTCCCATGGTGTGTGAATCAATGTGTGAAATAGTCCGCCCGGACTGTCTAGGTCTCTCTCCCAAAGGAGGAGGAGAAGTAGAAGGTGAAAGTCCTGCTAAACGACGAGAACGGCGGGGAACTGCACTCGAATCCACAATGACTCAAAAAATATCAAAGACTCTCTATTTACGTAAACCCTAGGCCAACTATCATGCACAGAGCAATCACTGATAAAATCTAAAGCCAAATGCAAGCAAACAAGGGCTGGATAAGTGAGCTCCCGAATGAAGCAGGTATGTCTCGCCTAGGAGAGGCTTGAGACTTCCATACACAACAAGCGGAGGTACGTAACCAATTATTGTGGCCCTCAGCTTCAACGGGTAAAGTGATTGTGCTGTCCGACCCCAACCTGGATGGGACACCTGCAGAATAACCCCTACCAAGTACCCCCTCAATATCCTAGGTAAGGCCACTAAGGTCACCTCAATATAATCAATGCTCAGGTGAACAGTCGCAGGCAGGATTGACCGTATGAGCAGGGTAGCAAAGCCCGAAACTCTCGAAAGAGCCCCCACATACGAATAGAATCCTGGAAATATCTTCGATGCTACTCATTTATGACTAGGGGTCATCCCAATCAATAATTTCTCACACTGCCTCATGCTTAACTCCCTTTTGAGAGGAGGATCCTAAGAAACACTGGTTATACCAAGGATTTCACACACTCACCTGGACAGACACCTAGATGTTGTTGTTTAGTGATCTTGGAGAATTGACTTACAATGAACTATTCCAAGATCTTAAAACCTAACCTTGTTGGTGCACCCTAGAAAAGAAAAGAGTGTAATTCATTTTATTTAGCGTTGATTTTAGTTGGCTTTATTACTCAAAAAAGGGATATGATCGTGCAACTAATGGTGTTATGACACAACATGAAGTAAAATGCACACCTAACAATCAATGCAAATGCATTGTGTCCATGAAAACAGGGTATGCTACTACGTGAAATGCACAATTCTTCTTCAAATGATAAATGCAAATTTTGCTATATGAAGTCCTAACTAGTAATCCAAAGCAAATCTAGTGCAAGTACAATGCAAAGTGCAAAATGCAATGCATGATGATAAGCAAATGTTTTTGGATTTTTTGAAAATAACAGAGATGCAAAAAGAAAAAGAATGATCCTATGACCCTTAGACTCTGCAAGCACACCCAAACAGCACTCAAGCAAAGCACTAAGATAAAAGAACTCTAATGCAGTAATCTCAAACAAAAAATCGAAAATGCCATGACAAGAACCTTCTTAAAAAAGAAAAATTTAGCCTAAAAAAAATGTTTCTAGTCAGAAACAGAGGTCTAAGCAAACCTAGGCAGTGCCAAAGGAGACTCAAAAAATATTAGAATTCAACCAGCAACCAATTATCTTCCCCAAAAAGGCAAAATCAAGGGCATACACGATTGTTCGCAATGAACCCGCATGTATACGTGAAAATCGCAGAGGAAACAACGTGTATACGCGACTATAAGTGAAAAACTCACATACAGGAAGAAAGGTGCATAAAATCAAGGCAAACAGACAGGTTGAGACAAACTTCACACCAATCAGACTCTACTAGGCATACACGCCCCCATACCTGACACAGAAACAAGAGAGAAGGAGCAATTCAAATTCATTGAATGCCGAGAAAACAACCCCCAAAGGACAACTACTAGGAACTCCCTAGTGGAGTTGCCAATTCTGTTACGGAGAGAAATTCCTATGGCTTGGGGTACCACAACAGACAGCTTGACACCAGAAATCAATCATTTCCAATATGCAATAGAAATTAAATGTCTAACACTAAAGGATTAGACCTTGTACCTTATTCCGGACGGTTGAAGTAGATCCCCGTTGAGCTTTCCAATCTTCAGCTTGAATTGATCTGTTACTTCCTCAACAACAAGTAAAAAATACAAGCATTCTATATTTCATGGTGTTAGATCTATTCTAGCATATATAATCAATAATGTACAAGCATTTGACATAATCCCATGGATAAAATATTCATTCAAACACACATTATTGGACAGGAAAAGATATTTCTATTAATATAAATCAGAGATTACAAGGTACAACCTCTGATGGCACGTCTACGAACCAGAGAAACTGAATCCCCCACCTGGGCCTCCACCACCTCAATCCTCCATCTCTCGATAGCAAGCTCACAAGCAAAAGGCAAGCTTGGGAAGAACACATTAGTGCTCCAAGGGACAAAGGGATGCAGACTCAAGCATAAGTTCCGGCAACAATGGACTATAGTTTCTTTGCTCTCAATTCTCTCTTATGCCTTCAATGTACCAAGGGGTTCCTTATATAGCTTTTCAAAGGGGTAATGAAAGGTCGAATTCGAGCGATCTCAAGGCATAGGGAAGGCCAGGAGTCAAATGAGTCGAATCCATGTCAAGGAAAACTCCAAAAGGATTTGGATTATGCACACATCCCGATGTACGCGGTTTTAGTGGTCAAACCCGCGTATATACACGCTTATAGGTTTAAAAGTCGCGTATATCATTTTTCATATGTTTTTAAAGATGATCAAGGAAACATCAAAGGACAAAAAGTGGTGCATAGGGTCTAAGGAGTCTGCAGCGGGACAGGGGAAGGCCATACAAAGTGTGATTCACCTAGAGTGCTGAAATCCGCTATAACAGCAGCAACTTATATGTAAACCCAACCTTGGAATGAATCAATTTGATGATTAATGCTCCTCGTAATCCCTTTGTAATCTTATCATAAATGCCTTCTTTAAACTTTGTTAATAACTCTCTAACCTTCAATAAAACATCATTTTCATTTAATTTTGAATTTGCATGCTTTGTACAAATCACAAACATCCTCTTGTCATGTCCTCCTCCTAAAAATGCTTTGTTGTGCACAACATCACTCTACTTTGAGTGTTTAGTAACTATTGTTGTTGATATTGTCCCTTTTATCTTTCATGGTAAATACTTGAACTTATTTCCACCCTTGTCCAATGGGAAAGTGTTCTTCGCGCCATCATGAATAATTTTTTGGCCATATTGAAAAGGCCTTCCTACAAAAGATGAAGGATTCCAGTGGCACATCACAAAGAACTTGATCATGGTAATTCCCCATGTGCAATTTTACCAATCATTGTGAACTAGTGACATGATTTCCCTTTTACAAGCAAGAGACTCCATATACATTTGGGTGTGGAGTTCTTTTCAAATCCAATTTTCGAATCACCTTAATAGAAGTCAAATTCTATATGCTACCTTAATCAATTATGGGTGAACAATAGGTACCTCCAATATTGCACTTTTATGAATAATTGCTTCATCAATTATGGCTCTTTCTCTATAGTATGTCATCATGGATTCAATGTAACTCTTTGGAGCATGAGGTTATCTCCATGATCTTGTTGAACTTCATCGATATTGTCTCCAAAGACTAATCCAATGGTACTCTCATCTCATCATGTAATACACGCTCGTCTTTCTTTCTATGTATTAGTGTTAAAAAAATGGACTCATATAGGGTTGCTTCCCTTGTGTTATGCACTTGAAACATGCTCTAAGGGATTCATAATTTTTTCTACTTTTTGCTTAGCAGTATGTGCATTGTTTCCCCCGTCTCATTTGCTTGCATTTCTCTATACTCTTCCATACCCATTTCTTTCTTTACCTATTACATTCATTTTCCATGGGAGATTTGTTTTTGTCTTCGTACCTTCTCTTTGGTCTTCATGACAAGTGTATATGACTCTTTCACTAACTAAAATCTCACCATGATCATGTCACACTCAACTCATCATATATGACATATAGGAGTCCACTTATATTTATTCCAACAACCTTGCCACCTTCATCACTTTGTTCATATTTTATGGGAAACTTATAGAATTCCTCAATACACTCATTCATTCTTAGCTCATTTTGTCTCATGTTTGTAGCTTCCTAAACAAATTTAAAGAGTAGTCCACACACAACAATTTTCTCTTTATCTTAGAAACCATATAGTCCTCAGTTATTATATATTGTCCCTTTATTTTCTTGTCCAATTACACCATTTATCCCATCATGGGGACGCATGCCCTTTTAACATGATCTATGCAATATTTTCTATAGTGGAGTCTTTGATCATTTGAACTTGAATAAATTCCCCATGTCTCTAATCCAATCAATTGGTTCTTCTAGGTTCATAATTCTCAGTTAGATAAAGGTTTCCCTTAACTAGTCTACATCTCATATTTTCCAATGCCCTTATAATCATCTCCTTTAAACCTTCAACTTCTTCAACTTATAGAGCCTCTAGTTCTCATACATCATCACTTGCATCATAAATATTAGCTACAACTCCTCCTTTGTGAGCTTCTTCCATGGCATTCATCATATCTAACATGGCCCTCAACATACTAGGTAATTTCTTTTGCAACACCTCTTTATTGCCTTCCAACCCATTATTGTATTCCTACTTCCCTTATGTGTGCCAAACTATTGTTTTCTTGTAAATTTTTGTCAATTAAAATTCTACCCATAAATTTTCCTTTTGTTGTAATTATGTATCTCCGCCAAATGATTCTACCTCATAAGTGTTCACTCCGTCGAAATAATTTTTAATTACATGTAGGTATAAAATAATACTTCGATTAAAAAAATGATGCAACCAAGTATGGTGTGCACATACAAGATTTAGGTATGAAAATTTGAAACCCTTAGCACACACAACGTTTAAATGGAACCATAGACATAGAAATTCAACATAAAGAAAGACAAGTGAAATAGCAGCAAGGCTGCTTATCTGCCTCTTAGAAATATTTTATTGTAATATTGTATATAGTTTAAAGCTAAAAGTTGAAGAAATTATGAAACATTCAAACTTGCAAAATGTATTACTTGTTGCCATGGTACTTATATTTCTATGTGAGATTACTTGTTGTTTATAGGTTGTTGCGTTACTTGTTACTTCTTGTAACTGTCACTGTTTATATTTCTATGTGTATATCAATTAATTAGTTATTAAGTAAGTTCTTGAAATTAAAGATCCAAAATGAGTTTACTTGTCTTTGTGAATAGGAGAGCTTTTGTCACTACGAATATCTGAGATAAGCAACATAGATGCCTAGTACTTGGCTCTTAAAAATAGTTTAATAAATATTACGTAAGAAATGGATATTGAATAACATTAACAATGTTGAATGCCGAATAAATACTTAACAATATAGATATTAAAAATGTAACAACAATTGGAGATTTTGAAAAATCTGAATTCCAATGTAAGCACCAACCAATGTAAGCACCAACTATTACAATGAAACTTTCAAGAAGATCTTTTAAAAACATAGAATGTGTGGCATTGTTGTATATAAATATATGCTAATCTAATAAAAAATAATAATAAAAAGAAATATTTACAAGCATCTATAAAAATAATGTTATAGACATTGGAAAAGAAAAGATATTTGATTATATAAAATTAAAACAATAATAAGAAAAATATGATATTTTAGTGAAAATAAAAAATAAACTAAATGATATTAGGGAATTTTTTTTTTAATTTTAATATTTTTTGAAATTAACCCTTTAATCACATAAATAAACAACTAATTGAGTATATTAAATTTAATATCAAACAACTATATAATATATATAAAGAATTAATAAAAAATAAAATACATTTAAATAAAACATTTATGCATACAAAATGTATCTTTTGCCATATGTAATTAAAAACCTGAATAATTACAATAAAATAGAAATACTTTTATAAACCCGAACTATATATATTTTGATATATATTGGACACTTAAATATGAATAGTTAAGAAAAAATCAACTTTTAAACTTTACTATACTTTACTAAAATTATAAATTGTATTATACTAATATACAATTATGGACATTTCCTTACCTCTTTGTATAAATCGCCTTGTATGCACATATTTTAACTATCTTAAATGTGAAGTGACGTATTTTAGTGAAGAAAACCTTATTCGAGTTATGAATAAAAAGAATATTAATTTATTATATGAAAAATGGAAAATGGAAAAATAAAGAAAATGATATTAAAATTTATAAAGATATATATATATTTTTGAATTTTTCTATGTTGCTTGAGTGGCTTCTAGTGTAAAAAATTGTGATTACACCTCGCTTAGATCACACCCATGAATAAATTTTATTTTATAATAATTTGATATTTTATATCTATATAAAAATCTGCATGCATTTCAGAAAATAAAAGAAACTTTTGCTCCATAATTTCAAATTATTTTCATAACTAGTAACAACCAAATTAATAAGATTAAAGGAATATATTTGACAAATTGATAATGTTTCGCTTTTAAAAATATTTTTTACTAATATGTTAATTTGTTGTCTATCATTGTTCACTCATTGTTCTCATGTTGCTACTTGCTAAATGGAAAGTTTATTGGGCAATGCAAGTTGGACTTCTCGATGGAGTCTTTGGAATACAACTACACATTCATCTAATAGTTTTTTATTACCAAATTCATTTAAATTTGATTTAATAGTTGTATCATTATTATAGATAACCAATAACTATCTCATAGTTAATCTAATAGTTATGTAATATATAACTATGATTAGAGTTGAAGTTAAGTTAATAGTTGTAGAATCATTGGAGTTAATTCAAAAGTTAATATATCAACAATTGCACTTCAAGTAAAAGTCGTGATTGGAGTTGAAGTTAAGATAATAGTTTTATCATCAATGGAACTATCAAGAAGTAAATTGTTAATTTAGAATTTTGAAAGACTCTCATGATTGAAAGACCCTCATAAAATCAATATAACAGTGCACTTGCAGTACACTTCTCATTCTCGTCCATAGATGAAAAAAAACATTGATGGTAGTCCACCCAAAATTCTAAGATATATATTTTTATGTGCGTTAAGATATAAAGTCCTATCCATGTAATTAGCTAAATGCCCAACTTCCAGATGGAGCAATTTATTAGGAGTTTGGAGGAGTTTATTAGGAGTTTTAAGGATTTTATTAGGAGTTCGACAATAACTTAGGAGTTCTAATGATTTTATTAGGAGTTCAGACTCC
>LPNX011094770.1:45396-111329 GCA_001517045.1 Pseudotsuga menziesii
GAATGCTATCGAGCCACCCTTTAAAATAAAACTCTCGATGGTTTTGACAGAAAAGGAATACAGTCAGCGAGACTTAAAGTTGGTTTGATTAACCATATCAATTGATGGAACGAGAGAAAACGTGGCGTATCCACAATTGCCAAGTAAGCTACGCGGATCTCTACTTATTCCTCCCACAACACGCGTACTGAAGATAACAGAGGCCATGCATGGCGTATCACATCTATAACTTTGTGCAATTTTATATAAAAGCTAAGTTTGTTTTGCAGGATTTTCATTGCGAGAGACAGTCATAGTTCTAGCTTCAATCGATCACTTTTCACACGACAAAAAATAGTTTTTGTTTCAGTCGAGTTTTCACATGAGAAGATAGCAAGAATGGATTTGTTGCAGTGCGTGCTTAACTTGGTGTTGCCTCCCATAGCAATAGCCTTCTTATCAGTGGTCTTTCCCCCTTTGGCACTCATGCGGATGTTATTTTGGTTTTATCACCTCATTTTTCGCGAGAATATGTGAGGGAAAATGGTTCTCATCACTGGTGCATCTTCTGGAATTGGAGAGGTGTATAAATAGAGAATGCATTACTGTATTTATTTTTATGTGTTTTTGTGTGTTCTATTGTAGTAGTACTAATGGTATTTCGATTGCTTATTGCAGCAAATAGCCTATCTGTATGCCAAGAAAGGAGCGAATTTGATGCTTGTTGCCAGGAGGGAAGAACGTCTGAAAGCTGTTGCCGACAAATCATGGTCTCTGGGTGCTAAAAACATTCATGTGATTGCTGTAGATGTCACTGCCGAGTATGCCGTGGTCACTGCCTTTACCCATCACTGGTATATCAATCGAGAGGCTTGGTTGCCGAGCTAATATTTTCTTGCATTTTCAGTTGGAGAGAATGCTGAGGTTGGTGATCAATTTCCTTACAGGGTTGTAGTGTATTCGGTAAGGTTTCTGACTCCACTATGTCTTTTTTCTTCTTGATGCGTTAAATTCCTGAAATTTGTTCCAACATTACCGCCATTTTTGTCCAGGCTATGGAGTGTTTGTTTTTGCTGACTCCTGCATCAATCTCAACTCGTTTTAAAGTGTTCTTGCCCGATTTGGTCGCTTCTTTATAAAGCTTCAACGAAATTCTCGCCATCCTTTCACTCATTCTTGTTTTTGTTGAATCCTAGATCAATCTCATCAGGGTTAAACTTTTAATTATTATATTGGTAAAAACCATGGATGAACGTTCAAATTCAGTCTTTGAATTATAAATAACATAATAATAAAATAAAGTTGTAATAAATTAAATAAAACGGGACGACAATGAGGCCGATGGGCTTCATGTTTTGCAAGCGCAAACCTAGACTAACTCGAAGCAGTTCCACTAGTTAACATGTATGAATGTCCAGACCCGCAATGGTTTTGTGCTTTCCCCACATGGATTTATGCGCAAACTTTATTTCTTTCATGATTCTTTCCAGTCTTCGAAATATATATAAATCCTGGGGGTCTTCAGTGCTAGTTTTGTGCTGAGAGGGGCTTAGGGTTTGAAGTTCGCAGCTTAAGATTGTGGGGTTGCTGCAGATATAGGGTTTCTGAGGTTCTCATGATACGAAAAAAGGTTCAAGGCATGGTTACTGCGGGGGAAATTAGAGGAGACAGCGAAGAGACATTGTCGAGGGAGGAAAACCAGGGTTTTGAAACTACAGGACTTGAAAATTTTAGTGCTCAGGAAGTCGTCTCTGAAGCACTTTCAGATATGGCGGAGAGTGAGGATGTGCTCAATGGAGGGTTTGAAGGTATAGGATCTGCTGAAAGACAGGGTTTCGTGACGAGTCTGGTTGAAAAACCCGGTGCGCGTATTAAGAAAAGGAGGCGCAGGGTGCTGAGGTTATCCGATGATGAGGACAAGGATGATGATCTGGGTGTTGCTGTGATGGGGGTTAATATGCAGGAACCTAAAAGCTCGGATATGGAGAGGATTGGGGTTGAAAGTGAGTCAATTTTTTTAGATAAAAGCGGATTCGGCTCTGAAATGAAGTCCGAAGATGGGGTTAAAGTTAACCTTGATGAAGCGATCTCGAATTCCTCTTAGGTTGATGCGGCTGAAAAGATTCTGTTGCCACCAACTCCAGTGGTGGGGGATTTTAGGGATAATATTGTTGACGCGGCGGTGCCAAAGGCTCAGGAGAAAAAGGATTTACCTCCTTCCCTGGATAAGGAGGCAGCTGGTGTGCATGACAGTGATGACGAGAATGCTCAGTTTGAATTAGAGAGGAAAAAGAGGAGGAGGTTGAATGATGATCTTACTCAAAGCAAAAAGGGTGTTAATGCTGCTTGGATAAAGCGTGCAGCTGATAGTAAAATCGATAGGCAATCTGCCCTCTTACTGGATAAGAAGTCTGTTCATAAGATGGTCAGTGATACCGCCAGCGAGGATTCAAAGAAGGGCGAGTTTTATAGTCGTAAAACAGCTGGTACGAGGGTACTGAAAATTAATAAATTGTGGAACTGGGTACTTTTTCATGATGTCAGAAGTGCCAAATGTCACTTGAAATCCAGATACCAAATTCCAAGATTGTCAGTGCTTTTGATTATCCAATCAACAGCTTACAAAATATTAATAAATATTTTTTTAATAAAATCTTTTGCAAGTTCTAAAGTTTAACTTTGGAAAATACATGTTTTAATTTTTTTTACCAGCTAACTAATACATAGTCAACTCAGTTTGACTGCTAAGCAATTACAATATACCTGCCTGAGGCAGGTATAAAAATCATGCAATGGAGAGGACATACTTTACGCAGCGAGCCTATTAATTAAATTACAAAACTTTGAAATCTTACATTCATAAATGCCTCAATGGGCCTTAAGTATTATTATCAAATTGTTGGCAAATTACTTTACAAAATACAAAATGGGAGTTCTTACTGGTCAAAGTATTTGCTATGCTTCCATTGGCTTTTAAAAGAAATGATAAAGTTATTTAAAAACTGAGTCTCTTATTTTCCTAAGATACTAATTAGCACTCTTGTTCATTCTCTTTCTTCTTCCCTTCTTATTCCTTTATTCTTTGTTTCTTCTATCTCTATGAGTGATGATCCAAAATCCCCTCAAACTAATGTCTTTTTTATTATTATTTTGTTATCCCCTATGATTAATCTTTAATGTTTATACACTCCAACAAAAGAAGCAATTAATGCCTAATTTAACACCAAATTTTATTGTATTTTTTCCTCCAATTGAGTTGGCCCATTTGACATTAAATCTAGTGAGATACTTTATTTCAACTTAACACCAACATTAGAGCCATTTTTTTATGTTGGATTAGCACCAAACTTTTCTCCTAGATTAGCCCCTACTTTGCTATGAGTTTAGTGCACCGAATACTTTTGAGTTGCATCACTATCAAAATATCTCAATTCATTATGTTGGGTTCATCTGCAGTTGACATTTCCCTCTTTCAACATATATCAAATGTTTCTCACATTATGGATAACATAATTAGTTTGTGACTACAATTACTGTTGATTATAGTGGAATGATATAACTTATCTTGATGTGTGCTTTCTTCATTAGATTTTTTAGTTAGGATTCTCCTAGTTACTCTAGCTACTTAACTCTAATGCAGTTTCCTGATAGACAATCCTTCATTGACCATGCTCATTTTTCCAACCCCAATTTATTTTGAAGTTTTAAGTCTAAAATTACAAATTATCATGATTTTAAAAATCCAACTGAAGATGTATTTAGTGACATCAACAATTCAACTTGTTTGTGCTTCTCAACAAAATTCATATTAAACTAAAAATTCTAACAAGTACTTTTATCAACATTCTTTGGGATTAAGAAAATGTTTAGGGTTATATAATGTTGATTATGGTTTTTGTGTAAAGGTAGAAGCCCCATAGACCTTTGATTTATGAATAAATTATGGTTTGTATTATGATTAGTATGTTGGATTGATGTTTGCATTGCACTTTTCCTGCTACAATGTAAAAATAACATATGTAAAATAGTTTAGATTTTGTATAGTGCATTGGATCTAGGGTTAACTTATGGAACCAAGTACTACATATTCAAGCATTAGTTAGCTATTATGCTCAATTGGCTGAAGTAATAAGTTTATCTCGTGAGAAATTTGTATCTACTTATCTTTACTAGACTTGATGGAAAATATATTTATACGCTTGTTAACAACCAATTATTTCTTTGTGTATTATATGATTGATTATTCAACTAGATATATGGTAGGGTATCTCCTCTAGATGATAGGATTGTTTGGAATGGGTTAAGTGCCTAAGTGATGCAATAGACGGCCCCTTGCTTATAGTGCATGGTGAGCCCTCTTCCAATAATCTATAAGCTATTCCAAACGCACCATATTTAGCTCAAACTTTTGTGCTTGGACAACAATTAGAATGTATAATCCAACACGCATCAATGAGCCATCATACGAGGAAAATAAACTAGTAGGCTAAGATTTATTAAACATTGAAACATTTTTTTTCCAAGGGAAGAAAATCACTTCATTTCTAGTAAGTTGTAGGGAAGTTTATTTCAAAGTATGATTTCTTTATAGTAATGGTGTAATGAGGAACTAGCCACATAACCTAGTGACTTATTCTAAAATGGACTTGGCATATGCATAATACCAAATTAAATAAGGATTTTCAAATTTACCATACATTTTCCATTTAGGTTTAGAGACACCTCGGTGAACCAATATGCTAGTAAACCATCCAAAATGAGAGAATACATAAGAAATAACATTTAAGGCTTGATGGGCTACTTCCATATGTTACATAAATGAAAGAGATACATTTATTATTTACAATCTAATCCCAATGGCTTATCAATATAACCATCAAGGATGGGCTTATGACAAAGACAATTTTAACCATTAATGGGTTGGTATTTTTTGAAGGCTTTGGCTTTATTACATCTATAGTTCTTCCACTAGGCTCGGGAGTCCTATAGGATGGGGTTTATAAATAAATATTAGGAAAAAAATCCTTGATTTGATCCATTCCCAATTTATTTGGTCTTTCTAGCTTGAACTTAGTTTTTAGGTACATACTCTCTAATATTAACATAAATATATATATTGGAGATAAGGTTATAAAAAAAAAGGATGACAACTAAATATTTTATCCTGACACATTTGCCTCATGCATTAGGGAAAGGGAACAATAGAGTAAGCAATTATTAAAGGATAATTTTATGCAACAACTTCCCAAAATAGCATAAAATTACAAGAGAGAGTAACCCAGCACCTTGAGAATGAAATCAAGAGATGAATGAGAAGCCTCTTCGAGGGGTCAACCTCCTTTTACAATGTATCAAGTGCACAAATAAATATGGTATTTATATAAATGAATCTTATTTATTATAAATAGGAGATGAAGTGATCATAATGTAACCTATACTAAGCCGACCCAACTAAATAATATACTGATAATGAATTATGGTTAGGGCCTTAACATAGCCCCCTTCTTTAAAAAATATTTCCCCTCAAAGCTTATAATTGAGTGTGTTTCTTCATGAATTATCTTTTTCCTATGTAGCTTATTTTGGAGGCATATTCTTCCACTTGATTAAGTACTCCACAATGGTCTTGTTCCGAAGAGATAAAGAACGCCAATAGATAACTTTTTATGGTTTAAGAACAAGCTTCCCTTGTTCATCTATTTCTTGCGGTTTCATTTGCACTAACATATTTTGTCTTGAAACTTTTTCCAAGAAAGATACATGAAAAAACTTATGAAAACATGGAGAAGGAAAATCTAACTCATGGACCGCTTCTCCAACCTTGTGAATAATATTGTAGGATCCATAAAAATTTGGAGCTAAATCTTGGTTCTTCTTTTGTTTGAGAGTGGATTGCTTATATGGTTATTGTTGGAGGAGCTAGTAGGTCTAGACAAACAGTGAGTAGAAATTGGTATGTTGGGTCAGTTACAACAGTCAACTGACCCTATCGATTCCAATGGTTGATTGACCCCATTGATCGAATGACTGACAGTCAATTGACCCTGTCGATTACAACATGTTTATGCAAGATGAGAACGATTAATAAAAGAAGTAGGTTCGTTATAAATTAATAATAAAAATAAAGACAATGATCAAGCAAAGGCCAAAAAAGGAGAGAGAGAGAGAGAGAGAATAGGAGAGAGAACACCTGGTCTTTGGATTTATCTTTTATATATCCTATAGAGAGGAATTTTTGTTGGGTTTTCTTCCCCTTTAGGGTTTCCCAGAATAAATATTGCACATATCTTTTGATTGTGTTTCTATCAGTGATTATGGATATGTTGTTGCTATGATATTTGAATTGAACACTAATGAATATGGTCTAGCATATGAAATATTAACATGGTATCAGAGATAACTTGATTAGAGCAGCTTTCACAAGGTGAAATTCTCTCTCCTCCCTCTCCAGAAGAAATTAGGGGTTTTTGAAAAAGTTGGAGTTTTGAATATTTGCTTGCATATAAAGTTGTGCCTCCCTATAGCGCATCTATTGAGCCCTATATCAAGTTTTTTGGGTGATTGAAGCTCCAGGAAATCCAAACCCTAGTTTGAACCTAAACCAGAAAACTGTAGTGAAACAAAACCAGAAATTATGTAGTGCTGCAACCTCACAAGTAGGATTTGAAGACTGAAGATTTGGGATCTCCGGAAAGCAGTTGGATCAACCAACTCGACTCCCTCAAGCGTTGGTAAGGTCAGCCTCATATTTTGATAAATTTTATTTTTTAGTGACCTACTGGACAAGATGGCCCCAAGCACTAAGCTTGAGGACAAACTGGAAGGCCTAGAAAACTTCCTGGCTTAGAAGTATAGGAATGTTCTCATTCTGAAAGAGAATGGCCTTGAGAAGTGCATCAAGGATGAGATTGTAGAACCTGAAGAAGATGAAGCTAAGGAGAAGCATGAACAAGACCTAATCAAGGAAATGAGGATCATTGTTGATTTTATTAAGGATCACTTGATCCCTCAAGTGTCATTTAAGAAGACACCTAAACAAATGTATGATGCGCTTTACAAAATGTATGAAGGAAGGAACATCAATAGAAAGATGAATCTGAGAGACCAACTGAAGGGCACCAAGATGAGTAAAGGAGAATCTATTCAAGATTGCTTCACAAGGGTCTCCCAGTTCAAAGAGCAACTAAGTGCTATTGGAGACACCCTTGATGAGGATGAACTAGTTATGAGTGCTCTCAATGGTCTCACTAGACCTTAGGACTCATTCATTCAGACTTTGTGTGCTAGAAAATAAAGTATGAAGTTTGGCATAGTATAGGAATATTGCATACAAGAAGAAGCTAGAGTAGCCAATAGAGAAGCTCTCCTCATAGAAGATGATCAGGCTCTAGCTACCCATACTAAAGGAAGAAAAGAATCAAACTTCAAGAAGACTAATAATAAACCTTCAAAGAATAAATTTAAGAAGAAGAAGGATTACTCAAAGTATCAATGGTACAACTGTCATAAGATATGACATCTTGCTAGAGAATTTCCATCACCAAAGAAGAATAACAACAACAAGAGACATCATGTTCATCTAGCTGAAGATGAGGATGTAGAAGAAGAAAGGCCTCAAAAGAAAACTAGAGGTGAATATGTAGAAGAATATGTGTTATTCTCTGCACTCTCTGGGTTTGTAACACCTGGAGAAGACACATGGCTTATTGATAGTAGTGCCTCTAAGAACATGACAGGGAAGAAGCAAACTCTGTCAAGACTTGAAGAGAAGAACTCTCCCTAAAAGGTATCATTGGGAGATGACTATCAATATCCCATCAAAGGTATTGGTGAATCAAGCTACAAGCTTGACTCTAGGACATCCATGAAGATGAAGGAAGTACTATATGTACCACAATTGAAAAAGAACCTACTTTCTATCTCTGCTCTATATAAGAAAAGATATAGAGTTGATTTTATAGATGGACTAGTACTTATGTGGTCTAAAGGAAAGACACTTGAAGATGTCGTAGTCATTGGAGAAGAAGAAGGACGATTGTACAAACTCAAAGGACATCTAGAGATAGCCCCTATCCATGAGACTACCAACTCAACTGAACTATGGCATAGAAGACTTGCTCACATCAACTACAAAGTGTTTCCCTATGTGAGAAAGGTGGTAACAGGGTTACCAAATCTGAAGATCGAACATGAGGGAACTTGCAAGGGATGTGCAAAGGGAAATAACATAAAGAATCCCTTTTCGAAAAGTGAAATGAAGACCAAAGGTACATTGGAACTAATTCATTATAATGCATGTGGTCCTCTGCCCTCCATATCCTTAAGTGGATATGAGTACTATGTCACATTTATTGATGACTATTCAATAAAGACTTGGATATACTTCTTGAAGAATAAGAGTGAAGTGTTCGAGAAAATCAAGGAGTTGAAATTCTTGATAGAGAACCACTCATAAAAGAGAATCGAGACATTGAGATCAAATAATGGTGGAGAATACACTTCAAAGGAATTTGAAGCATTATGGAAGGAGGCAGGAATCAAGAGGGAACTAACCACTCCCTATAATCCCCAATAGAATGGTGTTGTCGAAAGAAATAATAGAACTATCATGGAAGTAGTGAAGACCATGATTCATGACCAAGACCTCCCTATGCACCTATGGGATGAAGCAACAAGAAGAGTCATATGTGTGAAAAATATATTATCTCATAGTGCTCTTGGATTCAAGACTTTTGAAGAGATGTATACCAGAAAGAAACCTAAAGTGAGCCATCTCAAGATATTTGGCTGCCTAGTATATGTACATATTTCGAAAGAGAAGAGAACCAAAGTGGATCCTTATTGAAAGAAGGGAATACTTGTACGATACTGTGAAGTCTCCAAAGCCTTCAGGATATACATTTTAGGATTCCATCATATCGAAATTAGTAGGGATGTAACATTTGATGAAGAGACAACTCTTAAGAAGTCTAGAAGGTCTCAGCTTGAAGAAATACATGAAGAGGATGTACCTCTCATAATGATAGAAGCTAAACCCTCTCCTGAAAGAGTTGCATATAAGGATCATGACATGTTAGAACCTCAGGATCCCCCTACTATGGATATCTCTCGAAAGAGAAAACCTTTTTGGGTAAGAGAAATCACATAAGAAGTAGAAATATATGGAGCACCAAAAGGCTCCATAAGAACCAGCAAAAGATCAAATCTTTATTCCAGTTATGTAGCTTTGATGTGTGATCTTGTAGATCAAGAACCCACCAACTATGAGGAAGTTGTACAGAAGAAATAATGGGTTGAAGCAATTATGGAAGAATACTAATCGATAATGAAGAATGATGTTTGGGATATTGTTCCCAAACTAGAAAACAAAAGCGTGGTGTCTTAGAAATGGATCTACAAGATAAAACATGCTGCTGATGGAAGTATTGAAAAGTGCAAAGCAAGATTTGTGGCTACCGGATTCTCTTAGAAAGAGGGGATTGATTATGAAGAGACATTTGCTTCAGTAGCAAGGTACACTTCCATCAGAACTATCATGGCACTTTACTCCATGATGAAGTGGGACTTACACCAAATGGATGTAAAGACAACCTTCCTTAATGGTGTGATTGAGGAAGAGGTTTACATCGAATAGCCACAAGGATTTGAAATCGAAGACAGAGCGACTCATGTATGCAAGTTGAAAAAGGCTCTGTATGGACTGAAGCTGTAACACGTCAGTTTTGACCTCATTTTCATTAAATGTATATGATGTATATATTGTAATTAATCATGGTGTGGAGTTAAAGGCAAAAGCCTCACCATCAATTTAGCGTTTTATGTTCGGCAATTAAAAATCGTTGCCGATGGTATTTTGTGCTAGCGAGCACATTATAATTTTGAACGTCATGTAAACATGAAATTTAATTAAAAGACCCACAACCAGCTATATCAATGCAACAAAAATGAAAAGGGCATGATTTCCTAAGATTAAGGGTGGGGGGGGTTGTCTAACCCTTGGGAGCCATTGGGAAATAGCCAAGTGTTAATTGATAAATCCATCTAGATGTCAAACATCTTATTTGTCTTACTCACCCTTTTTCCTTTGTCTCATCCACCAACCATTTTAATTCTGCAGGATTTGGTTGGGTAGTTATTACCCTTGGGAGAACGTGTGCACAGGCAGTCATGTGGTTGGCAGGACTGTCAACCCTTTGACCACACGCGTACTCCACCAAGGGAGGTCATTCCACACTCACGCAGGAAGGCATTCACGATGGTTCTTCTTTTTCAATTTGGCTGTGTGTAGTTTCTCTTCACGTTTGTGGGTCTAGGTGTGTGAATCCACCTTCATGCAGGTCGTATTCGTCCCCTCATGCAGCTGAGAGATCGTTGCTGGTGTCCCCACAAATTTTTGAGTTGTTGTTGATTCGTTTTGGCCATGATAGGGCCAAGAACGAATCTGGAGTCATTTTGCTTGGTCTGTGCTATGTATACCCAGTTGCCATACCCGGTTTTTCTCTGTGGTGTGTTTCCTTAAATCCCGGAGCTGTGATTGTGTTGTGTTTGGCTATGTGAGCACGGTGGTTGGTCTTTGGACTATTTGGGAGTGGAATGGATCTTGAGCATGCTTGATAAACCTAGTGGGTGTTGGAGCCTCACATATAGAGCTGGAGGGTTGGATTTCTTCTCTACACCCCCTGAATAACACTGGAAGGGAAGCCATGTCCTGAGGGACTGCTCAATAGAGAATGGGATGATTCCTTGTGTTGGGTGTGTGTGGATGTCTTAGAAGTCAGGCTAGCTCTGGTGCAGGTGTCCTTAGCTCTTCAATGAGCCCACTAGCTTAGCAGTCGACGTTTCCAGATCTTGTTAGCCTGTTAAACCCAACTTTCTTGGCTTGGATATGTGTTGTTGTGTACCCTTGGCCTGAAAAACCACACTGGTGTTGGTTGGATGAGTTGGGTATCCTTGGCTACGTGTGACCCTGCTAGTTTCCCCTTACTCCTTATGGAATCATGCCCAACTCGGGGGTGGCTGTGCTGCTGAGAGATTGACGAGCGCACTGGCCTATGCTTGGGTGGAATGTTGCAGCGACGTAGTTGGTTGCAGGATAATATTTCGTGAAGATAAGTATTATTGTGCTTAAATCCTTGCAACAATACTATTTTATGAATGAACATGATGAATGCTTATATGTTGTGAATGTGTGTTTACTGATGTAATTGCTTTTGTTGTATGTCTAGGAAATTAGACCTCTGCATATGTGTTATGATTAATGTTGCTTCCATTTTGCATATGTGTGTGAATTTTATTCTAATGCATTTTATACTTCATGTTTATGTTCATGGGGCATGGTTTCTCGGGTTGATTAGTAAGGTATAATCACGTCCTCTTCGCCGGTCTAAGGGTCGGGGATGTGACAAAAGCAAGCTCTTAGAGCTTGGTATGGAAAAATATATAGCTTCTTGACAAGCATGAGCTTTACCAAGAGTAACGCTAATCCTAATATTTATATGAAGATTATGGATGATGAACTAGTCATAGTATTGTTGTATGTGGATTATTTATTTCTTACTAGAAATGAGAAGCAAATCAAGGATTGCAAGAAGAAGCTGGGTGAAGAATTCGAGATGAAAGATATTCAATTAATGCACTATTTCCTAGGGCTAGAAGTGTGGCTAAGCCTAGAAGGAATCTTTCTGAACCAGGGAAAGTATGCAGTAGAAATCTTGAAAAGATTTGATATGTTGGATTGTAAATCCATGGACACCAACCTAAAGTTGTTGTCTGATGAGACATCAGAGTTAGTGGACATGACTCATTATAGACAAATTATTGGGTCATTAATGTATCTAACGAACACAAGGCCAGATATATGCTTTGTTGTGAACACCTTGAGTCAGTATCTAGCTAAACATAGACGGGTTCACCTGATAGCTGCAAAGCATGTGATGAGGTACCTAAAAGGTATGATTGATTTGGGACTTTACTATGGGAGAGATAATGACTACAAATTGTATGGATATACAGATTCAAATTGGGAAAGAAGTGTCACAGACCAGAAGAGTGCCTCAGGTGGATGTTATTGTCTAGGATTTGCCATGATCTCATGGTTTAGTAAGAAACAGTCCAATGTTTCTCTCGATACACCTAAAGTAGAGTACATTACATCTTGCTCCGCTTGTTGTGAAGCAATATGGATTCGGAAGCTGTTGTCAAGATTATTTGACATGGAGTTGAATACCACAGTAATTATGTGTAAAAACCAGAGTTGTATAAATATGATAGAGAATCCGGATTTCTATGATAAATCAAAGTGCATAGAAATTTGATATTTTTATATAAGAGATACGGTTCAAAAGGGAGCTATCAAGCTCCAATATGTGAGTACCAATGATCAAGTTGTTGATGTACTGACCAAGATTCTATCTCGAGTGAAGTTTGAATATTTGCGTGACAAGCTTGGTGTAGTTCGAAAGGACCCTCCTTGTGAGGGGGAGCCATGATGGAACTACAGATGATGATATGGACCTTCTTCGAAAAGGAATATCAAGTCAAAGACATGAACCCTCATCAGACAAAGGGGGAGCAGGTTGATAATATAAAACTTCCCAGGAAAGGGGGAGTAATGATGAAACTGGCATCGATGATGGATGACAGTGATGATGAAGTTCTGACATTCACTTGTGGACTATAGTATCCTCTCTTGAAGATGGCAGGTATAACACTATGTTCATGAGAGTGGTCCTTAATAAGGATGGCCCTACAAATGTGGCTCTCGCATCAAGAGAACCCACATTCATTTGTGGATGACGTAGAATAACACTCTCTCATGAATGGTCCTAACTTCAGTGGTAAGGATGCTCTATGACAAGACTAACATTTTGTTTGTAGTCGAGATCTGCTTCACAGACTATACTCTTGTATGGAGAGTATGCCTACATTCATATGTAGATGCCATAGAATAACACTCACTTATGAGTGGTCCTAACCTTAGTGGTATGGATGCTCTATGATGAGTCATCACGGACACCATAGTATAACACTCACTTGGAAGTGGTGCTAATCTGTGTGGTATGGATGTTCTTCAATGGGCCGACATTGTGTATGCGTTCGAGATCTACTCTACAGATAATACTCTTGCTTGGAAGAGTATGCCTACACGTACATGTAAATATCGTAGTATAACACTCACTTGGGGATTGGTCCTAACCTGTGTTGTATGGATGGTCCACGATGAGTCCTCACGGACGATAGGGTCAACACTGGGTGCGGTCGAGATCTACATTTAGTTGTAGATTATTCAAATGATCGATTTCATGGATCATGTTGATGGAGTATTGCATCGTCCTTGTACTTAGGTCCTAAAGTGATCAGGATTGATCACCCCGCAAATAGATCATGTGTACTGCAGGTAGAGTTGTAGTGAAGGATCAAGTATATCAAAGTACAATAGTGAAGGGTCAAGTAGATCAAAGTGTGGCTGCCAAGGATCAAGAAGGATCGAAGTGTTGCTGCAAAGGATCGAAAGGATCAAAGTGCTACTACAAAAAGGATAGAAAGGATCGAAGTGTTGCTGCAAAAAGAATCGAAAGGATCGAAGTGATGCTATAAGGGATAGAGAAGATTAGAAGACTAATGCAGAAGATCGAAGTGCTGCTACAAAGGATTGTGAAGATCGAAGTGATGATGCAAAGGGTTAAGAAGATCGAAGTGTTGCTACAAAGGATTGAGAATATTGAAGCGTAGCTACAAAGGATCAAGAATATCAAAGTGTTGCTGCAAAGGATCGGGAATATTGAAGTGCTTCTATGAAGGATTGAAAGTTTGAAGCGTTGTTGCAAGAGAATAAAGTGATCATATGATGCATAAGATGAAGATTAACTGTTCCAGTTACTGATTGTGAAAACTTCCTATGACGTATAGATGTATTACCTTGATGTACTGTTGAATATATTGTTTCTCTCTTCTCCTATAGTCTATGATGATGTCAGTAGAATAACCTTCTTGTTAAGGCAGAGTGTTGAAATATTGTAACTTCAAAGGATATTATAAATGTGTTTTATTAATGTAACCCAAGGGAGATGTTATTATTCCTCTTGCGAGGTGCTACTATTGTATTTGGTCATCATAGAGTCATGAGGTAAAGCCTCCATTGTAAGTCAGGTCATTAGTGCCCTAATGAATAATATAATATAATGTTTTGAGTCTTCCTAGGTGAATTTGGCCCAGATAGTTTAGTGGGGCCAACTTGGTTAGGGTAAAAGTCAGTTGGCTCAATGTGTATAAATTAAGGAGCTATGGTTCTTATTTAAACACAAACTCACTCACTTGAGTAGCACATAGGAGAGAGAGAGAGACAGAACAGAAGAAGGAGAACACCTGTTTTTTGGAGTTATCTTTTATACATCTTATAAAAAGGAAGTTTTGTTGGGTTTTCTTCCCCTTGAGGGTTTCCTACGATAAATATTGTGTCTATCTTGTGATTGTGTTTCTATTAGTGATTATGGATATGATGATGCTATGATATTTGAATTGAACACTATTGAATCTAGTCTAGTATATGAAATCTTAACAAAACCCACCATGTTCCATGATCCCACTTCCAAAAGGGGCCCTAGCCCCTTCTCCCAAGGTAAGGGTCCAAGAAACTCGCATTACCAAGATCGACCTCTCTGTAGTGGCTTGTGTACACATGGAGGGCTGCATGTATGAGTCCATGTGATTTTTGGTCAGGGAATTTATATCGACAAGAAGATGCATTTACTTCCACCCCTTGTTCTTGTTGCTCCTGCATGCGAAATGGAAGCATAGAAGGTCTTCTTACAAAGAGGAGGACAAAGCACCCTCCATCAAGCCAAAATAGAAACAAATCTATGTGATGAGGTTTTTGTTTCAAATTTTTTGGGCTTGATTAATTTATTCCCTTTGTGTTCATTGGAGGAGATAACATATATTGAGACAGAGAAGTGTGAGGAGAAAGGGTGGTTAAAGGGTTTTAACAACATCAAGGACGGGATTGTTGACTTTGAAATTCACTTGAGGAAGGTTTACAAGGTGGTTTCAATGGTCTCAGACAAAACCATGAGATCTCTATAAATGTAGGGTATGCTTTAAGCAAGTTATATTGCTAAGATTCATGGCTAGACGACATGGACAGGGATATCAAGGAAGTCTTAGTAAAGGTTGAAAAACCGTTGAAGGTGTGCATAAAATGGTAAAAGTGGCTCAATGTAGACATTGCCAAGATACAATAGCAAACAGAGTGCAACCAATGGAAGAAGTGTCAGTTTCAAAGCCATTTCCAGGCATGGAAGCAAAGAAAAAGTAGACTTGCAACCTTAGTATTTTTGTTGATGTTTTTTTGTATACTGTTAAATTTTTAGTTTATAAGGGTTTATCCCTCCTCTAGTATTGTGAATTATAGGAAGAATTCCATAAACATTTGCAAAGCTGTGGTAGTTTTTGTCTGGTTTTCTCAATCATAGTGAAAGAAGATTTTAAATTGTTCCTTGTTTTATGTTTTGGATGGTTGTGCACAACCTTTTGTGGTTAATGAAAATGCTTTCAGTTTTTGTTAAAAAAAAAGAGAACGATTAATAAAAAAAACACAGGTTCATTATAAATTAATAATAAAAATAAATACAATGATCTAGCAAAGGCCTAAAAATAAGAATAATAACTAAAGGGTAACAAATATGAAACACAAAATAAAGGTTAGGGGAGGGAAAATTAAAAAATAGAATAAGAGGTAAATTGAGAGGATAAGCATTGATGAAGTTCATGGATTACGGGTATACAATACTAGCTCACTTTACAGCCATGATGCTTATTAATTTCTAGGGATTATTTTATAATGTGATTTGAATAATGGGGGGTAGATGCTTGAATTCTGGTTTTGTTGAAACAAGTAAGTTCTTGGAAATATGAGAGTGTTGAATAAGAGTAGATTTAGACATGAGGTTATGAAATTTTTAGTGTTATGTTTCTTGAGAGTAGTTTTGATGAATTGGACTGTCTAGCCAATGTAGGGTATTCCCAGTTAACATAGAATTTATGAATAAAAAGGGTCAAATTTATCATTAACACTTATGAATAAATTTTTTAGGGTTTTATGAGGCTTAAAGAGAGTTTTGATGTTCTCTTTGGTTAGGATTTTGGATGGATGGTCAATGATACAATGAATGCAAGGGAGATATATCTAGCCTAGGAAGAGATGTGCACATAGTGTTCTTGGTTTTAGGTAGACGGATAGCTTAGAAAGTTTTGTTGATTTGGGAAAAAATAGCCATTTGATTGAATGGTTTGAGTGAGGTGAGAATTTTCTTTATTAAAGTGATATAGTGCAAAGATTCAAATAGCTCTATATATGAGATTCTTGAGGACAAACTTTTTACTAGGGTGGTCGTCGGATTGGGAAATGAGGTGCTTGGTGGGGTGAGTTTTTTTTTTTAAAACTTGATGGGATAGTTAATTATCAAGTCGATGCAAATATAGAACATCTAAAAAGGGTAGATAATTGCCTTGATTAATTTCCATTGTAAATTGGTTGTGATAGGATAAGATGTTGAGATGGTCGTAGAAAGAGTTTAGGGTAGAATGGCCATGAGACTAGATGACCATTTTGGGTTTGAGAGGATAGTTGTTAATGACTAAAACATAAGTGAAGATGTTAGCCACTATAGGGGATAATGGATATCCCATTTCAATGTCTTCCATTTATTTCTAGATTCTTCCTTTAAATGTAATTAAGGTAGAGGTGAGGTTAATATTAATAGTATTAAGGTCTCCAAGTCAACAAATTTGGAAATGATGTTAAGAGCATCGGAGACAAGGATTTTGTTGAAAGGAGAAACTACAACAAAACTCATAAAAAGTTCTTGTTCATCAAGGTTAAAAATCTACTTTCATGGATAAAGTGAGAGGAGTCTTCAATAAATGAGGGGTTTTGTTTATAAATGGTTGAATCATTTATGATAAAAACTTATCAAGGGCATAGGTAAGGGCACTAATGCCACTAACAATGGTTTGAAGAGGTGTTGTTTTTTTATGTATTATTGGTTATCCATAAATTTTAGGAGTTTGGGGGTTGCGAGGGAGAAGGTTGTTTTTTATGATATGATCTAACAAGGAGAAAGTGCCAAAGCCTACGAATCCCGACTTCCTTTTCTTTAACAAAGGTATTGTTTTGTGGGACATTCCTTGCAAATTCAAAATCTTCCTTCAAACATTGATGACCATTTCAATGAACAAAATAAATTTGGTGCCCCAATCCCCTCAAAAAGTAATTTTTTATACTATCAAATCCTCCCACTAGATAATCCACCCTCAATATTATCATCTTCCCAATACTATGCATGGTAATTTTTAGTTGTCAATGTTTTGAACCTTGGTCACATTTCATCATGAGGACAATGAGTCAAATTGACATTATTAATATTAGATGTAGTTTTAATATTGAAATGTTTTCGGCCTAGTTCCTCCACTACTATTTACCTATCTATATATGAGATATTGGTTCTTCCTTTATTGGTTGATTAAGGGAGACCATATCTTATTCACCTCAAAACCTTCACCCCTATTCATATTATTGGGGTGCTTAATTATCTTCAGAGCCTCTCTATATCAATGTTTATAATAGATTTTGTTTTGTAAGGATTCTAGCATCTTCCAAGCACACATGGCACTTGGTTTTAAGAGAATGTTGAGATCACATTTAAGATGTTTATGTTATGTTCCTTTATCATTACTTTAAATGAGCACCTTGTTTCTTCAATATAACATTCATTGTGGAAACACGTGACCTTATAGACACCCTTGCATTGATAATGATGAGTGACATCTTTCATGGACCTCATATTTTTCCTTATGGCTTCAAGAGGTTAAATGATTAGGATACCTCCCTCTTCGTTATAATCTTTGAAATTATATCCATTTCACCTTGAATGTAGGGAAGGTAAGAATTCTTGACCATGGAGTACTAGTTATGAAATTGAGAACCCATCCTATTTCTTTTAATATCTCTTTAAGTTTTCATTCTCGATAGCCCATGATTTTAAAGACCTTTTATAGGTAGTATTTATCTTTCTTGAGATTCTCATCATTTTAATACTAACCACCCTCATAGCTAGCATATTAAGGACCTATATTTTATGAGTGTGCTAATGATGAAAGTTAGTGTGAATATAACTCTCAGTGTGGGTTTTATTCTTGAAAAGTTGATGGACTAGGGTTAATTCATAAGATTTCCTAGTAACTAATACATCAAGGAAAGGAATGATCTAATTATCCTCGACCTCTCTGGTAAACTTAATCTCATTTAAGTGAAAATTAATGTTCTAAAAAGTTTTGTAAGCTCTTTGTTGGCATGAGTCCATTTTACATTGGTGTTGTCGACAAAGCTCTTCCACGCAAATGGTTTGAGGGGGTAAGATTCAAGAGATTTATTTTCGAGGTGCTTCATAAAGAGGTTATAAACTATGGGTTAAAGTGGGAACCCCATTGCTATGTTGCTTGTTTGTTGGTATACATATTCTTGAAAGATAAAGTATAAGGAGTGAATACATACCTCTTCTAACTTGGTTGTCTTTGGATCAGTTACCTCCTTAACAAATTTCACTACTTCATCTAAAGGAATATTTTTAAATAATGAAATATCATTCAAAGTAATAAGGATTTATTTTAGTTATACCCTCTCATCTTCAATAAGTTTGATTAAGTCATTAGATTATTTCATGAATGACTCAATGTGACCTACCAAAAGGACTTAGTAACTTCACGTTACACTTCACATGATCATAGGTTGGAGAGCCAATTGTATTTACAATAGTATAGAGGGGGCACCTTTTGATGGATCATAGGTAACCCATAGATTATTAGTGTAATATCATAATTTGGCATAAGTTGTTTCTTCATCATCTAGTCCAAGCTAGAGTCCTTGGTAATCTCCTTAACTTCATTAATTACCTTCATTGTTGGACTAATTCTAAGCCCTTTTTAATAACCACTTGCGATGAGATACTCTATATTTTGATATGTAATGATTATGGTTCATTACCTATTGGTTCGGGAAGCAATTTCCATATCTTCCTAATCTAATTGATACAAATCTAGGGTTTTAGGAGACATATTAAGAATAAATACATATTTTTGCATTTGCATTTTTTCAATACATTAAGACACAAAGAAGTAATTACGTAAGTGGTGTGAGAGTCCATCCTTGCCAATAACTTGTGTAGGGCTTCCCCAGTGTAGTCAAAATAAAAAGTTTTATGTTCATAAAACATCGCATGATCCATCTCATTTACATCTCTTTGAGTTCCCTTTTGATTCTTCCCTCCTGATGAGATCCTACACTCGTCCACTCACTAATGTGAAGCACAAATCCCAAGAATATAATTCCCACTTTAGTTAACACCCCTCAAAACATGCTTAATGCACCAAACATTTTGAAAAATGGCTTTGGACAACCCAAATGAACATGGCCATATTCATGGCATTGAACACATCGAATATGTATATGTAAATAGTTAATGAGTTGTGTATACCTCTTCTCCACAATCACTAAGTTGAGAGATACAAAGAGGCCACACCTAACATCCATATAGACCAAAATCCTGGCAATTGAATGCTTCAAGTGCTCCAATAAGTTGTCATCTACAAAAATAGATTTTCCCAACAAATCCCTTGTCATGGTTATCGCTTGTGTGAGTGAGAACTCCATGGGAAAATTAAGTAAATTTACCTAGACAGAGAAGTTCTCTAGTTTTTTGGATCTCGCATCAAATAAGGAGTGCCAAAGTTTTAAACAATGTAAGGAACTTCCCTAAAACTAAGTCCCCTTTAGGATATTACAAGCATCCTCTTTTAATCATGAGTCAAATCATGAAAAACTAGGCCATAGTATAATAAAGGATACCAAAGCTGTAGAAACCATGAATTTAAGTGCTCCACTGAGACACAATGTCCTTGAAAATTTTCCACAAGTGCAGTACAAACAAGTCTAGGTCATAATTAATCTTCAAGTCCCTACCAATGAATAAGGAAACCTCACTTCCATGACTCTTATCTACCTTGTGCCCCCTCATCTCCTTTGACAAAGTTTTTGGGATTCTTACCCCACCTTGAAGGAGGATAGATAAAGGTGGGAATTAATAAAACCCTCTCCCTATTCAATATCAGATTGTCCAAAATCACTAAGACATGGATCAAAAGAATGTGGTGAGAAAGGATGATGTATATCTTTTTGAATAGAGATTGAATCAGGGTGTAAAAGAATTAAGTATATTAACTCCTACCTACTTGAGAACCCATATCGTTAATCTCTTGCACATTACTAGAATATGTAGTTGTACCATCTTCACTGCGCACCTACACCTTACAAGGACTATCAAAAGATGACCCATATGAAATGGTATCAACAGGTTGGCCAACACCATGAAAGGAAGAGTTATTATGTGGTGTCTATTCATCCTCTAGGGTTTTGGTGATACATTCGACCAAGGAAATAATATTAGATGGTGGGTATAATATATGATCCTCAGATAACATTTCCTTTGAATAGTAAATGAGAGGCATGTAGATTTCCATGTTGAATCAACCTTATTTTAATCCATGAAGGAAATATTGAAAGGAAAATTGTTATCCTCCCCAATGGGGTTAAAATATCATGTTGTTACATGATGCTCTTTATGAGCCATTTGTTAAATATTGTGATCATCATGCAATTGTTGGAAAAACCTTCTTTGTACACCTCCAACCATATATATTATATACAGGTTTACGAATCCTTTAGATTTTCTTGGTGCTACCTTCATGGGGATATGATAAAAAATAAAGTCCATATTATTCTTATCATTATTCTCACCTGGTTTGTCCAAAAGTTCATACAAATTTGAGTTCATTAGGACTTTTGACACAATCACATAACCAAACCTCCAAGGCATGAACCCTTAGCCATTTTTTGGGACTTCTCAAGAGTAAGAGTTGCCCAAGGGTTTAAAACTAGAGTTGGAGAGCACACACTCCCACCTATTCCTCGTGACGATATAATCCAGGTGCATACTAGTGGTCACCCACATGTTCCACTATTTTATAATTGTTCCATGTATTGGCAGTTTTTTCTATAGTTTTTTGGGTCCCAAAATTCTGACACATATTTGAGGCTATAAATAATATTTTTTAGCTCATCTAAAAGGGCCACATTTGACCAATATTCTCACCTTATGGAAGAACAATTGTGTTGGTGCAGAAGAAGGATAGGGCATGGAAATTATATATTGATTACAGAGCCCTGAACAAAATCAATGTCAAGAGTTGATACCCACTCTGCCATATTGACGATCTTCTTGATTAGCTTAAGGGTGTCAAGTTATTCAATAAGATTGATTTGAATTCAAGATACCACCAAGTCTTGATTGAGCAAACTGATGTATGGAAGACAACCTTCAAATATAAAGAAGACCTTTTTGAGTGGTTGGTCATGCCTTTTGGATTGACTAATGCTCCAACAAAATTCATGAGGATGATGGATGATATATTGCGGTCGTTCACAAACTCTTTTATGGTTGCATATCTGGATTGAACCCTCATATTCAACAAAACTTGGGTTGAACATTTGTACCACATTCAACAGATCCTAAGCACCTTGGGACAACACGAGTTATATGCCAATTTGGAGAAATGCTCATGTTGACATAGGCCTACCAAGCCTTATCCATTCTACATCACTCTTAGGCTGGATGGCTTCTTATGCCTTTGGCTATTATAGACTCAAGCGCTGCACTCTGTATTATGCCGAAGGCAGTAGCCGAAAAGATGGGCATGGAGTACACACCCGCGATGGATGGTTCTAAGGTATTCGACATGGGGAGAATTCAACATTTGAGATACATCATGGATGAACATGGGGTGTATGTGGACCCATCCAGGATTCAAGTCATCCATGATAAGCTAGCATTGATGACTCTAACAAACCTCCACATCTTCTTGGGCCTCACCAAATTTTACCACATGTTTGTATTGGGGTTCTCTCATATCACTTGGACCTTAAGGCAAGTGACCATGGTTGGATCCAAAATAAATTTCACTTGGGGTGTGTCACAAAAGAAAGCATTCGAGAATCTCAAATGATGCCTCTACTTGATTCCAATATTCACTCTACAATACCTACAACAACCTTTCAATATTAAGATATATATCTCTACCTATGTTATCAATGCAGTCCTCACTCAACATGGACGACTAGTGGCCTATAACAAAGAGACACTATGATTTTGTTCACATGTATCCCACCTATGGTAATTATTTGTACTCCATTGTGTAGGTTTGTTTCCAATGGAAACGTTAATCCCAAGCAAGGAGATGATCATCCACATTGATCACAAGCCCTTACAGTTCTTACATATGCATGTACAATTACATAATGATTTCCACCATAAGTGATCCACATACCTACAATAGTTCCACCTTAACATTGAATATAAGAAGGGTAGCACAAATCAATTTTTATAATACCTCAGTTGACCTTCGGTTGCTACACTAACTACCATGCTCAACTCTTGTAGACACGAGACCTCTAGGTGGTCCAAATTGTACAACCACAACCATGAATTTAGTGGTACCTACCAGACTTTGTACCAAAGAACTTAGAAGACCAGTCTCAAATTTTCATCTCCATGATGAAATTTTATGCCACCTCAATTAGTGATGACCACCTCTATGTTCCTTCAAGTGAGTGTGAGAAGTTGTTTTGGGTGGCGCATTAGGGTGAAGTGCATGGAACTTTAGCATAGAGAATACAATGATAGTATTACAAAAGTAATTCTACTAGTTGAAGCTCTGACAAGGTGTGAACATGCACATTCGATTGAGCATCATCTATGTCATTTCTAAAGCTGCCATCAAGAAGCAAGGGTTGTATGCTCCTTTCCTAACCCAAACAAACCCTGAAAATATTTTCTCCATGGACTACATGTCCAACTTGCTTTCAACCAAGCATTGAAACCACTGTGTATTTGTGGTTGTTGATCGATTCTCTATAATGGCAATTTTAGCTCCCTGTAAGAAGAGCATCACAATAGGGGCCACAACTAAGCTTTTATTTGAGCATGTTTGGGTTCATTTTGGCCTCCCACATGCCATTATTTTATATCAAGATAAAAAGTTCTTCAATAATTTTTGGTCCAGCCTATGGTCAATGATGGACACCAACTTGGCCAAATTGATTTCCTTTTAACCCCAAACCAATGGCATATAGAGGTAATCAACAAGATGATTGTCATATCCTAAGAATGTACAACTCCAAACATCCATGCACTTGGGATGAGATCTTTCATTATGATCAATATAGCTACACTAAATCCCTTTATAACTATATTGGACACAACCCTTTTCCAGGGTGCCTGAGGTTCAAGCCATTAGCCCTAATTGATGTAGTATTGCACTTTGCATATGCACAAGAGGGATTATCCTACAATCAAAATGAGTTTGATGGGGAAATAGAATTTGTTGAAGGGATATAACACATCCAACAATAAGTTCATGATATTTTATAGAAAACCAATGTCAAGCACAAGCATTGCCATAAGCAACATCGGGTTTCTCACAAGTTCCAGGTGGGAGATAAAGTATGGTTTCGTTTGCAAAAAAAGTGGCTCATAGGAACCCATCACAAGCTCTAACCACTATGATATGGGCCTTACACCATCACCAAGTTTGTGGGTGAGAATTATTTTGAATTAACTATTTCCCTTTCCTCAAATTACACCTTGTATTTAATGTGGAGCTACTTCGACCATATTTTCAAGCTCTTTTTGACACCTTAGAGGTATCCAAGCACTTGGTCCCTACAAAAATCAATCATGATTGCATTGAAAAAGTGACAATTGATCAGATCATGGACAATGAGATAAAGAGCACTTGGTAGAAAAGCATATAATTATATTGGGTCATCAAAGTAGGGCAACTTCTTCATCGTGATAAGAGGCTCACTAAGATTCATATTCAACAAAAGTTTCCTCATTTGATGGGGGAACTTGATGTAGTGGGGATCGTTGCTCCATAAGGGGGGACGAGTGATTAAAGTGGACACTAGTGGCCACCCACCCATTCCACCCATTCCACTAATTTAGAATGGTTCCATATCTTGGCATATTTTCTATAGTTTTTTAGGTCCCAAACTTTCGATGCATTTTTTAGGCCCTAAACAATGTTTTCTGGCCTTGTGATGACTTCTGTTTATCAAAGGCTTACTTAAGTTTTAATTGAAATTGTTATTCTCTTCAAGATCTTTCCATTGGGATATCATGCACCCCAAATGGAGTTTGTATGTGGAAGTTGCACCCCTGGGAAGTTGATGTATCAAATAGACTCCTCGGGGTTCACATTGCTTTTGCCGATTCACCTCATAGGGTTAGGGTTTTGGATATTTGGGGTTTTTGTCTCTCAGGGTTTCACACTTTATGTCAAAAGGAAATTTTGGGCTCTTGTAATGTTCTCTTGTAAATGAGTGTCGTTGACACATATCCCTGTAGAGACAAGCTACTGCCTTTCAAGCTAATTTGTGTTGCTTTGTAATTCACAATGTTTTTTGATTTGACTCATTAATAGAATTTGGGATTTACTATACTATTGTTCTCTCAGCAACATCTTTGTGTGTATGTTTCCAAATCAAGAGGCTTGGGATGGAGGGGAACACCCCCTCCCTCTTAGCAAACTAGGTAGTGGCCTTACTAGGCACCGTCATATTAGCTACAAATAGTGTTGGAAGTTGCAGCTTAGGTGCCACCACTACCTTATTTTGACATTCTTGTAGATAACTTGAATCCATACTCCATCATAGTTATATTAAGTTCGAGGAGTTAATTGCGCACGAGCTTATATAGTTGGGGGCCATAAGCAACTAGGGGGGTTTGTCTAGGCTACAAAAGGGCAATGGTAGATTTCATGGTTTGGGGTTTCGCAACAAAAACTTGATCTTTTTTGAATCTCATAGGTTGTTTGCCATATTTTTTTCCCTTACTTGAATGAAGACAATTTCTCTCAGCTCTTTTGAAAGATTGACTCTTAGATTGACATGATCCATTGGTTGGGATAGGTCTTGTGAGAATTGGTAGCAACACAACATGCTTCCTCAAACAAGGGAAAACAAATGAAAAAAATAAGGTAGCACCAACCATGTGGCTCGTACACATCCTTAACCTATGTCCTTATCATGGCCTTTATAAGCACCCAACCAACAAGGTACCCGAGTAATGTGTGCTATTATATGAGTTACATACATCTTGATATCCGATAGCAATGATATTAATGGTTATATCATTAGGGGTATTACTAACTTATGGGATGCCTTAAATGAAACCATGGTGCTCATGCTCACTAGCAACAACACTGTTATGGACAACTACAATTTAATTTGGATAAAATAATCTAGTATTGTTACCGAGAATAGTCACAAAAGCCCCCCTAAAATATTGTGATAGTGATAATAGACCGGTCAAGGCCAACACAAACTAATTACCGATAAGAGACATAATAATGATGAGAGGATTCGATTCAAGATGCGCTCACAATCTTATTAAACCCCACTTCTCCCACAAATCTCCAATATTTTGAATATATCAATTTAAAAATTGATTACAAAAGCCATACATTTATAGAGTTATATTTACAAAAATAAAATTTCTAACATACATACATGCATATATATTGTTTTGTTTTTTCTTGTGAAAAGAAATGTATATTTCATTTGAGTTGAAAGAAAAAATACATTTTATAAATGCATACAATATTGAGAGAGTAGCAAAAAAATATGACCAGTGCATTGTAACCACATGATTCATCATTACATATCTTATAAGGAATCAAGGAAAAGGTAATCCAGAAAAATAATATAAAAGTTACAATTCCATTTGTTTCCTAAAATTTAACTTATAACATTATTATATAGTGCATTATAACCATAGGATTCATCATTACACATCTTATAAGGGATCGAGTAATATAAATAATAGGGACATGATAGATCTCTTGTGAGGAGTTTTTTGATTTTGGTCTTTTGAGTTTACATTGACTTTCCTTTTGATACACTTTGGATGTAGAAACTATTTGCTGGAATCAATTCTGTATGTTTTTATGACACTATGTGGATACATATTTTATCTTTTGGTTATAGATGTTATGAAAGTTGAAAGACTGGACTATTTTAGAAGTAGAATGACAACTGAGTTGACTCGCTGATCATAGATAATGATGATGTATTGCCCTATTAAACAATGATGCCAATTTTGGAATCTTTGTAACTTATGCTGTATTTTGAGACACAACTTTATATAACATAAAGTTATCTATCATTCAGTGGAAAAAAAATCTTATAAGGTAACAAATATAAAAGTTGATAAATCCATTGTTTTAACATCATTATAATTTTTATCACTCAAATTCAAAACTATGCAAAGACAATATATTATTTTTATTACTCAAATTCAAAACTATGCCACCCCGGTAGTAACCATTATACACCCACAATCCGCCACCGTTAATTTTATATGGAAAGTGATTTATTAAAAGTTTAGATTGGCAGTGGGTTATTGCAGCTAAAAATTTCGTTATCGATTTGTAAAAAGATTAGAGGGGCAGATAGTGCAAGTAAAAACTTCAATATTGGGTTAGTGTTGGTATGGATATAATGTAAATGGATATTGGCACTGCCGCAATTGAGCGCTTTGGACAAAGGGCTGAAGGCTGGTCATGGCAGCTATTCGTTGCGCCTTCACCTGCATTCTCTCCGACTATGATAATCACCGTCCAAAAGCCTTGAAATTCACCAAGTCATTCGTTTCTACGCCCAGAAATTATCGGTCATATGAATCCCACGTGCAACGGGAGAGGTATCTATCAACAGGGGGAAGGGTGGTGTGCGCAGCAGAAAAGGCGGGGGGTTTCTTTGGAAGGCTGGGGAGAGTTATTAAAGAGAAGGCAAAGAGTGATGTGGAGAAGCTTTTCTCTGGGTTCTCCAAAACGAGAGACAATTTGGCTGTAGTCGACGAGCTTCTCACTTACTGGAATTTGGCCGATACAGACCAGGTGCTCGACGAACTTGAAGAGGTTTTATTCTTTCCTTTCCTCTCTACAACGTCTTTTTCCTCCAATAACAAGAAGCAAATTTATTTAAAAGATTATGGTTTGAATGCTAGTTGGTGTGGAATTCATATCAGGGGCAGGTGAAAGTACAATCATTATCGTTGCCTTAATTGTTGTAGCAGATATTGGCAAAAAGTGCGATGAGTATGAGCAATGACATGAACTAATTAGTAATGGCATGCATTGCTTGCTGCAATCTATTTAAAAGATTATGGTTTGAATGCTATCTGGTGTGGAATTCGTATCAGGGGCAGGTGAAAGTACAGCCATTATCATTGCCTTAATTAATTGATGCCCTGCATTTAAGCATGTCTAGTCATTGGTTTCTTGTTTATGCTAGCGACCTACTATGACGCTCTAGCCAGTATAAGGAATAGGTTATAGAGTAAATAGTAGGTATACCTATAACAAGGCCATCAATAGGCCCACACTAGTGGTGGTCGAGGAATCCTTCACATACATAGATGTATATGATTCTTTGATTCCGTGGTGTTACCTCTTGTTATGAGGTGTGGTGGTCGAGGAATCCTTCACATACATAGATGTATATGATTCTTTGATTCCGTGGTGTTACCTCTTGTTACCTCATAGATTAGCACCATTCGGAATAGGTAACTAGAGGCGGTGCTACAGCTTTTCAAGAGATGCACACATTGTCACCTTAGTGCACTCTCCTCTCTCTTTAGGCCTGTTTGTTGGGCCATGGGAGACTTTCCAAAATGGTAGAAATGGACTTGTAAGATGTGCAAGGAGAACATCCTATCTCTACAAGACCTTTCCACTATATTAGTAGACCAGTTCCTTATTGGAGTCAACAAGATATGCAATAAATAGTAAATACCAGATGACTGAGAAGGTTTAGGAGTAATAAATCTTATTTGCTGATTAAGAAACAAGATAAATCAATTTTCTGCAGTAAGAGCCAGCAACATAAAATTGGAAGAAAATCCAAAATTGATTGTGAAAATACTCCAAAAAAGACCTCCCGGTAATCAACAATCCAAGGAGACTTAATCCCCCCGTAGGACGCATTTTCTCCTGATGGATGATTTCTGCGTTTTGGGACTGATTTCACCTTTAGGTCTGCAAGTTTCTTCAGTAAAGGCTGGAGAACTTGAATAGGCACTTCAAAACGTCCCCAAGGTCATCTCAGATGACTTGGAGACGAGCTGGGAGACTTGGCCAACCCCTTGGGTTTGATATTCCTGTTAAAATGGCCGGCAAAATGATTGAACCAGATCCGCAATATCGCCTAGAGAGTGACATTACCTTCCATAGGGTAGATGTCACCCTAAATTAGGGCTTTTTAGCTGCAAAAAAACACCGTTTATGGAAAATTTTCAACTTTTTATGTATTTTTCAGTGTTATAATTACTTAAGAAAATAATAACAACAATAACTAATTCAGAATTGAACAAGTAAAAACAATTACAAATTTTAGGATGAAGTTTTAGATATTGAGGAGCAGAAATTGCGGCGATACATAAGAATTAAGACCAGACAATCCAGCAGAAGAAAATTGAAGAATTTAGGGTATCAAATATTTTGCAGTTAATGTCCATAGATTTGGGAAAATGAGTATACTGCTCAGATCACATTGACGAGGCACATATTTCTATCCAATCAGATCTGCAAGTCACCAAGTTTGAAAAAATAGGATTTCTATGTCAAACCCTAGGTCCACCAAAAGCAGTCTTTCAGAAAAGCTTTGGAAGAAGCATATAGTTGAAGTACTCTTATTGGTAAGTCCTACTCTATCTAAGGTACTCACTTTTATCAAGATGAATTTCAGAGTTGAGGATAGATTAGAAGGGGCCACAAACTTCAATTCCTGGAAGGCTAGATTACTCTACATCATGGAAGAGAATGAGATAGAATATCACCTCACCAATGACACTATACAATCTGAAGCAGAAGCAGACAAGACCAAGTATAAGAAGGATGAAAGGAAAGCCAAAAGAATATTAATGGACTCAGTAAAAGATCACTTAATTCCACAGATTGCTCGGTTAAGGTTAGTCAAGAAGATGTTTGATCACCTGGTAAGTTTGTTCGAAAGCAACAATACTAGCAGAAAACTAGCCTTGAGAAATAAGCTTCGAGAAGTTGGTATGTATGATTTAGACTCAGTTAACTCCTATCTCATGAAGGTCTTCGAATTAAGAGACCAACTTGTAGCCATTGATGATCGAGTAGACGATAAAGAACTTGTCACAATAGCTATTAATGGTCTCCCCTCTTCTTGTGAACCATTTATTCAGGGACTATGCGCATGGAAGAAACCAACCAAGTTTGATAAGCTTTGGGCTCTTTGTGTACAAGAAGAAATCAGGTTACACAACAAACAAATCTCAGAAGCCTCAGCATGAAGAGGACCAAGCCCTTGCTACTTATGCAAGGAGATAAAAAGGAATAAGGTTTGAGAAAAGGAACTCATATAGAAGACAAACTAGTTCAGCCACCGATCGAGATTTAAAGAAGAAGAAGGATATTTCACATATCCAGTGCTTTAGATGTGAAAAATTTGGCCACTTTGCAGTAAATTGTCGGTAGAAGAAGAGGCAGCATGAATCAACAACTTATGTCGATGAAGAATCTCCACTAAAAAGGTCATCATTAGAAGGATATGAAGAATATGTACTTTGACCATTCTATTGTATATGGGCCATTATCCCTGGTACGAGAGCACAAAAGACTTGATAAAACTATTATTCAATTCAGAGGGAGGCAACCTGAAGGAAGCAAGATGCAGAGGGGGGCAACCCTACAAAAACATACAAGATACGTGTTTCTGTTTTATTTGAGAATGTTTAGATGATATTGTTAAGTTGAGTACATGCTTAGATTTAGGAAATGTATTATATATGTTAGAATGTTTGCAATGATAAACAATATACTACTAATATGCATGTGATGGGTAAGTGGCCTATGGTGTTGTACAACATTCCATTGCTACTTATCTAGAATGAAACCTCTTTGCTGACACTTTGGGAGTAGTGCACGCTCTTAATAATGCTCTGGTAGAGGTGGAAGGCATTTAGAAAGTTACCCTATGTATACGGATATGGATGAATGTTGTGTTGAAGCATTGGCTAAGATAGTTGCATATGTCTTTATGCATAAGAATTTGTCATGATTAATATGTTTTGGAAATTATAAAATGTTTCTAATCATACATTTGTAATGTGTCTTTTTGGAGAAACTAGGTACACTATCCAAGATATTTCAAAGAGGCTTCAAAACTTTGACATTGAGAACATTTTTTCTCAACACCCTCAATGACAATGGATTTCACACTGTCTCTATGGTTATCAGACAACTGGGGAATCTCAAGGGAAGTGATATTAGGTTCTTATAGGATTGACAAACTGATGTATGAGGCTTCTTAATATGGTGTGGTTGAGGACTTTTCACAAACAATTCACATACTTCCTCCTTCAATACTTTGTCTAATTTCGAAACTAGGAAAAAGTAGTAAACTAGTCCTTCTTGGTTTGGTTCCAAACACCACCGAACCTTTCCAAATTTCTTATGGAAGGACCCTATGGGATTTAAAACATCCTAACAGACCTCAGACACTCAATGGTCGAATCAGAAAACTCATTTTGACATGTTCTTTAAGTTTGCACAATTTTGGCCAATTTCTAGCTTTGGACTAGTGAAACCCAAGTTGATCAAAATGCACCCAAATCACTTCAAATTCTCTATGGAAGGGATTGAGAGGTCTTCGGACATCCTAATGCATATTATGGATGCTCAAACACTTTCCAAATACTTATGCAACTTGCTTTTGACCATAGGGAAAGAAGGAGAAAAACACTTGGAAAATCGATGTTAAAACCCCCAAGGGTAGATGACACTTTTGGCTCTCCAAATGTAGTACGACCTTTCCAACATTCAGAACAGAGTATGGGGATGTATATCAGACATTAATGGCTATCATTATTCGTGGTTATAAGCTCTGAAAACTGGTTATAAAGCACAACATTCATATGACAACTTTCAGTGAAATTGCTTAAGGGAAAATGACATTAATAGCTCGATTTTGACTCATGAAAAGTGGATTGAATGGTTCAGATAATGACATGACATATAGAGACCATCAACAACATTTAAATGGCTGCCCCAATAGCATTAAACATCAGAGAAATTCCTTCATACAGATATGGTATACAACTCTTTTAAAATGGAAGCCAAATACATGAAAACTAGTTATTCAAGAGCATGGGAATGCAAGCCTTTCACACATGGATTTCTTATATTTCGACTTACAGAGCATATGAACATAAGAGTACAAAGCCATACATCATATACCCATGCTTGGGCATCAAATATACTCAGCAAAGCGCAAACACCACTCCAACAAGTGCGCCACAACATGATGTTGAATTTTTAGCATTAGCATAAACTTTAAAAATTTGTAGATGAACTTAAACAAATCAGTAGTGTAGTAAAAACACATTCATCACATCAGCACACATGGACACAATATTTTTCACTAGGGAAACCTTCAAAGGACAAAACCCCCAAAAACATTGATAGCTCATTTCATGAATGAGATGACTCAGAAAATTCTTCTAAAAGTTCCTCAATTCCAGATTTGGAATTTACCCACAGTACTGTAAAATTTATCAGTGAAAATTAGACTGATAATTTTACCCACAATTTTTAGAATTACAAAAATTTCCCAAATTAGGGCTTTTTAAAAAAACAAAATTTTTCTCTCTTGTCTGCAAAAATCAGACTGCCCACGTCAGATCCAAAAACACCTGATTGGCTGTACCTTGCTGCCATACAGCTGTACGGCCTTACAAATCCGTACTTATCTGATTGTACGGCTGCCCGATCACTGTTTTAGGCTGCTCGTTGACTGTTCTGTTGCTCGATCTGCTTGGCTTGTCTCTTCTTTCTACCCGTAGAGAGAAAGATGGACAGTTCGTGAGGAGAGAGAAAGGGAAAAGATGGCTGCCTGGAAAAAGAGGAAAACTACCCCAAAAAGGAAATGCTGAAGGTGGCTGTCCACAAAGTGCTGAAGATTGATTTTTTGATAAAAACCCTAGCTGAGGGTTTGCTGAAAATGAATGCCCTAGCTGAGGCAAAAACAATCTTCAAGAAGACTTAAGTAAAATAGCAGCATCACCTGTGAGAGAAAACTTGTGTGTTGTAAATGAGAAGACTCGATCTTCTTTTATAGCCTTTGTTCATCTGTAAGTGGACAAGATTAGGAAAAATAAAAATAATAATATTTTTATTCTTTTCCTAATTTCACTTTCACTTTTACCAAAAAAGGTACTTTTATTTTTCCTTTGACTTTTACCAAAAGTCCTTATTTAATTTTGATTCCACTTGTGGTCCTTTTCCTGTGGTACAAAAGTCTTTATTTAAATTGACTTTTGACTTTGACCTTTTTCCAAGTGCCCTTGTGGTACCTTTTTGATTTCAAAAGTACATCATCATAAATCAAGAGAGTTATTAATGCTTTTACCTCACACACTGTGTGACACCTAGATATGGTACTAGGGTAACTTAACCAAGGGTAGCTAATCCTTGGAGAAGCACACCAAGCCTATAGATCAAGGGTCAAAGTGCCACACACATGCCCAAACCCAGTCTAGGGCTTACAATGTCTTCATTCTCCAAGAGAATGGCTACTCAGAACTAAGCTGAGTCTACCAGTCCTAGACTGGTCTACATCGTGGTCCCAGACCAAATGTCTACTCAACACAAGGTTGAGTCTACCCAGGGCAGATCTGGGTCTATATCATGGTCCCAGACCAGATATCTACTATTCAACAGAATGGTCACTCAACACTGGGTTGAGTCTTCACCGTGGTCCCCGACCAGGTGGTCCCATTCTCCGAAGAGAAGGGCTCTCGATGCTGCTCAGAAAAATCAACACTCCCTCTCAGCGAGAGAGGCATTCTCTGCCATACCAAGCTTGTCACGAAAGTACACGAACTTTGATGTTGTCAGGGGCTTGGTCAAGATATATGCACTCTGTTCATCTGTACGAATGTACTGCAACTTTAGAGCACCTCTCTGCACTAGGTCTCTGATGAAATGATACCTCATTTCAATGTGTTTCGATCTGTCATGAAACACTAGATTCTCTGAAAGCTTTATGCAACTCTAATTATCGAAATGGATGATCGTTGAGTTAAGCTTTCCCTCGAACAGATCAGATAACAACTTTCTGAGCCAAACTGCTTTCTTGCAGGCATCGCTTGCAGCAATATACTCTGCCTCAGCTGTACTTTGAGCTATAGAACCCTACTTCCTGCTAGACCAAGGGATCATAGCTGATCCCATACTAAAGCAATAACTAGAGGTACTTTTTCGATCGACTGCACTGCCGACCCAATTTGAATCTGAATATCCAGATAACAATACTCCACTGCTGGAAGTATACCTGAGCCCATAAGTGATAGTCCCTCGCACATATCTGAGTAAATGTTTGGAAGCTACCAAGTGTATGTGCTTCGGATCTGAACTAACTCAGTGCATTCACTGTGTAGCAGATGTCTAGTCTCATATGCACGAGATACATCAGGGAACCAATGAGCTATTTGTATAGAGTAGAGTCCACATTCTGTGAACTAGAGGTTGAGTTCCGCAACTTTGTCAAGTTGGTAGTCATTGGTACGCTCATGGACTTGCAGTCCTGCATCCCAATTCTCTGCAAGATATCCGCTGCATACTTTCCTCGTGTCAGGAAGATCTAACTTGGCTTTTGCTAGACTTCTAAGCCCAGGAAGTAATGCATCAATTCGAGATCTTTCATCTCGAATTCAGAGGCAAGCTCCCTCTTACATTGGTCTATCAACTGTTCATCACCTGTAAGAAACAAGTCATCTACGTATAGAACAAGTATCAAGACATGATTACGAACAACTTTAAAGTACAAGTTAGAATCAACTGTACTTTTGGAGAACCCCAAGCTATGGAGAAATCCATCCATCTTGGCATACCAGACTCTCAGAGCCATTGAGAAAGGTTGTCTTTACATCCATTTGATGTAACTTCCATCCGAATACTGCAGCAAGTGAAATGATGGTTCTGATGGTAGTGTACTTGGCAACAGGTGCAAATGTCTCAATATAGTCAATGCCTTCTTTCTGAGTGAAGCCACGAGCTACGAATCTGGCTTTATACTTCTCCACACTGCCATCTGCAGCATGCTTGCTCTTATAAAGCCATCTGGAAGTCACTACTGACTTTCCTGTAGGTCTGGGAACAACTTCCCAAACATCATTCTTCATGATTGACTTATACTCTTCAATCATGGCATCAACCCATACCTGTTTACTTGTTGCTTCTTTGTACGATGAAGGTTCTGAACTGATAAGTTGACTCATAAGACCGGAGTAATTCTGTGGTCTTATGCTTTCTCTGAAAGTCCCTGGAGGAGCTTTATGCTTCTCGGCTATTTGTACCGTTTCTCGGTACCAATCAGGTCTCCTTTTGGAAGGAGGAACTTCAAGTAGTTCTTCTAGTGGACTTTCAATGTTCTCAGGAACATTTGGAGTTTGATCATCAAACTCTTCCTCCCTCTGAATTTCTGAATTTGGAAACTCAAGTGGAGCAACTGCATCTTCTGGTGAAAGCTCTAGTGTTTTACGAAATACCGCTTCCTCATGGAAGATCACATCTCTGTTGACCTCAATCTACCTTTGTCCAGGTATATATATTCGATAAGCCTTCGAGCAATCACTATACCCAACAAATAAGCCTTTCTTACTGGAAGGCTCTAGCTTGGCCCTCTTTTCTTTTGGCACATGAACATACACAGGAGTGCCAAATATCCTCCTGTGATCAACTGCAGGTTTCTTCTTGGTGAAGACTTCTTCTGGAGTCTTCTCACCCAAGATAGCATGAGGGCTTTTGTTTTGGATGTACATAGCAGTTCCTGTAGCTTCAGTCCACAAAGACAAAGAAAGATCTAGATCAGAGATCATGGCTTTAGCAGCCTCACAGGTCGTTCTATTCTTCCTTTCTGCAACCCCATTTTGCTGAGGGTTGTAAGGTGCTGTTAGCTCTTTCTTGATTCTTGCTTCTCGAGAAAAATCATCAAACTCATTAGATTCATACTCACCTACGTTATCTGATCTTAAGATACGGATGTGTCTGCCAGCTTGGTTTTCAATCAGTGTCTTGAACTCTTTGAACTTATCAAAGGTTTCGCTCTTGGCCTTGAGGAAGTAAATCCAAGACTTCCGAGAGTAGTCATCAATAAACAAGACATAATATAAACACCCACTCAAGGAGGGTGAAAACATGGGCCCACAAATGTCAAAACGAATCAAATCCAAAATGCCTTTAGATCTACTCTTGCTTCTGGGAAAGGATTTCTTAGTTTTCTTACCTATAGCACATCCTTTGCAAATTCCTTCATGTTTTGGAGACACTTCTGGCATACCTATGACCATCTTTTGCAATCCTGGGAGAGCTATGTAGTGAAGGTGTCCAAACCTTCTATGCCAAAGTTCACAAGGATCAACTGAGTGATGTACTAAAGCATGAGTGGAAACTTTTGAAGCCTTGTAGAGGTCTCCCTCTCGAACCCCAATCTGTACTGCTGAGTCTAGATCTATGTCTTTTGCCCATAAAAAGACCTCCTTGTCCATAAAGAGGATTTTGTGGCCCTTGTCTTCTAAACTAGCAACAGATAAAAGATTCTTCTTTAAACCAGGAACATAAAGAATATCATCAACATGAAGAACCGTACTTGAGTCAAGTTGAAGTGAAGTTGAGCCAACTCCTTCAATCTTGTAAGTGGAATCATCTCCAAGTTCTACCGGAGTGGTGAACTTCTTCTTTCTGTAACTGGTGAGGGTACCACGGTTACCTATCATGTGCCTAGAGGCATCACTGTCAACCAACCAAGAAGTAGAGCAAGTTGAGAAAGAACTAGTTAGAGCAGAAATCAAATAATACTCTCTTCTAGGTTCATCAATTTTATTAGCCTTGGCTTTCCTCTTCTTCTTCCTCTACTTCTGCAGCAGATGCCTAAAACCTTCTCTTGGGTTTCTTCTTGTTTTTCCTGCAGTCTCTAGCATAATGTCCATACTTGTGACAAGTATAACATTCAATCTTAGACATGTCAGAAAACTTACCCTGAGGTTTCTTCCCTTTCTTTTGCTGAGGGAAAGGTTTCTTGAAGCTTTTGGTCTTTGCTACAAGTGCAAAGTTATCCTGCTTGATTACCTTGTCAGTGTTCTTTGCTTCTTCTTGTATGCAATCATGCCAAAGCCTTTCAAAGGTTCGTTGATTTTCTCGTCCACAGAAGGATGCCATGAAGGTTTCCCAAGTGCTTGGGAGACCATCAACCACTATTTGTACAAGATCATCATCATTAACAGTAACACCGATAGCAAGGAGTTGATCTCTTAATTGTTTGATCTTGATGAAGAAGGAACCAACACTTTCATCTTTGCTCAGCTTCAAAGTTCGTAGCCTCTTCTTCAAGACTCTCTTTTGACTGGGAGCCTTCTCTTCATAGAGGTTTACCAACATATCATAGCATTCTTTAACAGTCTTCAAGGCTGTGATGTTAGGCATCAATTCTTCTCTGATAGAATCATAAATGACTCTTCTAGCCTTACCTTGCTTCCTCTTGTAGGCAAGCCTACCAGCATTTGTAGTTGGCTCTTCTGTGACATTAAGAACAATGTCATCCAAGTCATTCTCATCAAGAATGGCTGTCAACCTGGCCTTCCAGGAATTGAAGTTTGCTGAACCATGGAGCTTCTCTTCCGGTTTGAAACCAATGGTAGCCATCTTTGTCACTTATCCAAGTGTTAGATCTGCAAATCTTATTCCAAGATCTAGTGAAAAACAACAGTAGTGTCCCTTTACTTTGTTTTCACATTCTAAGCTCTGATACCATGTTGAATTTTTAGCATTAGCATAAATTTTAAAAATTTGCAAATGACCTTAAACAAATCAGCAGTGTAGTAAAAACACATTCATCACATCAGCACACATGGTCTCAATATTTTTCACTGGGGAAACCTTCAAAGGACAAAAACCCCAAAAGCATTAATAGCTCATCTCGTGAATGAGATGACTCAGAAAATTCTTCAAAAAGGTCCTCGATTCCAAAAATGGAATTTACCCACAGTACTGTAAAATTTATCAGTAAAAATCAGACTGATAATTTTACCCACAATTTCTAGAATTACAAAAATTTCCCAAATTAGGGATTTTTCAAAAAAGCAGAAATTTTCTCTCCTGTCTGCAAAAATCAGATTGTCCACGTCAGATCTAAAAATACCTGATTGGCTATACCTTGCTGCCGTACAGCTGTACAACCTTACAGATCTGATTGTACGCCGCCTGTTGACTGTTTTAGGCTGCCCATTGACTGTTCTGCTTCTCGATCTGCTTGGCTTGTCTTTTCTTTCTGCTCGGAGAGAGAAAGATGGACAACCCGTGAGGAGAGAGAAATGGAAAAGATGGCTGCCCGAAAAAAAGAGGAAAATTGCCCCAAAAACGAAATGCTGAAGTTGGCTGTCCACAAAGTGTTGAAGATTGATTTTTTGATAAAAACCCTAGTTGAGAGTTTGCTGGAAATGAATGCTCTAGCTGAGGCAAAAACAATCTTCAAGAAGACTTCAGTAAAATAGCAACATCACCTGTGAGAGAAAACTTGTGTGTTGTAAATGAGAAGACTTGATCTTCTTTTATAGCCTTTGTTCACCTGTAAGTGGACAAGATTAAGAAAATAAAAAATAATAATATTATTATTCTTTTTCTAATTTCACTTTCACTTTTGCCAAAAAAGGTACTTTTATTTTTCCTTTGACTTTTACCAAAAGTCCTTGTTTAATTTTGATTCCACATGTGGTCCTTTTCCTATGGTACAAAAGTCTTTATTTAAATTGACTTTTGACTTTGATCTTTCCAAGTGCCCCTGTGGTACCTTTTTGATTTCAAAAGTACATCATCATAAACCAAGAGAGTTATTAATGCTTTTACCTCACACACTGTGTGACACTTAGATTTGGTACTAGGGTAACTTAACCAAGGGTAGCTAATCCTTGGAGAAGCACACCAAGCCCATAGATCAAGGGTCAAAGTGCCACACACATGCCCAGACCCAGTCTAGGGCTTACAATGTCTTCATTCTCCAAGAGAATGGCTACTCAGAACTAAGCTGAGTCTACCAGTCCCAGACTGGTCTACATCGTGGTCTACATCGTGGTCTTGGACCAGATGTCTACTCAACACAAGGTTGAGTCTACCCAGGGTAGATCTGGGTCTATATCATGGTCCTCGACCAGATATCTACCATTCAATAGAATAGTCACTCAACATTGGGTTGAGTCTTCACCGTGGTCTCGGACCAGGTGGTCCCATTCTCCGAAGAGAAGGGCTCTCGATGCTGCTCAGAAAAATCAACACATGAGAGTGTAGGGGAATGGAGAAAAAGGAATGGGAGAATAGGGACATAGATGCGAATTCAAACTGTCTGGACCTTCAATCTGCAACTAAAACACCTTGATTCAATTCTAATGACAGGTCTAAATGGCCTCTCCATCAACCAACTTGGAAAGGAATCCAACTTCCTCGAAATTGGTTCACAAGCAAGGAGAGTGAACACTCACCATGCAATGGACAAGAAAAAGCTCTCCAAAATGCCAAAGGCCTATTAACAAATGATCAAAAGCTATTCTCCTTCCCCATGGCATCCTTTTATTAACTTCATGAGGCATTCTAAGGCTGAATTTGTCTCCGTGGGATTCCTCCAAGTCATTTTAGTGGTTTAGTAACTCATATGACACTTGTCTTCTTCTTCATGCTCCATTTCTTTCCCCAGTTCAAATGGCTACCTCTAACTCCCAAATGTGCCCTCATGGTGGCTATTTTTAGCCTTGTCATGTCAAATTTGTCCTACGTTTGCTATCAGGTCTGAATTTGCCATACTTGTAATAGAATCTTTCATCGTTTGTTGTCATAGAGTGCATGGAATCTCCTTCCAAGTGGCACACTTTGTCTTCTATTCCCTTCCTCTTCCATGGGAGTTACTCTCCTCTCCTAATTCGAATTCCTTGGCTCATGATAGGCTATGTGACAACACATCAACCTCAAAAAACGTTACATTCCCCTTGGGTTTGATTTTGGATGAAGGTCATGCCAAGTGTGTGGGAAATCTAGTCACCCAAAGGCTCCACAAGCTTCCAAGTGTCTTCATGAATCAATGCCACCTTATTTTCTTAGCATTTATTATATATGTGACCCATTTTAATGTGAATATGGTGAACTAAAGTCCTTTTGGGTCCTATAGTCCTCTTATTACCATATTTATGTTTCCATCTAAACCTAGAGAACTGGTAGGTTGGTGAAACATTATTTGTAAGTAGTCTTATTTGGATGGGGGCATGACAACATTTGAAATTGACTTGCAGGAAAGATCATGTGATGAAGACTCATTGAAGAAGACTTCGACCTTTGCTACAAGGTTGAAGACAAGCATTCAATTAGCCTACACCTCACATGATTAATGACCTCTGTGACAGAGGGAGCAGTGTGTTCCAGACGCTGAAGAAGGATGATGCAGACAGTGCCTTGATGACTTGGCCAGATTGTTAGATGGACTTGACATCAAGATGACCTTTGTGATGGAGGGAACAGTATGTGCCATGATGAATTGGCAAAAGTGTGTGCCATGATGACTTGGCAGCAGCATGTGCCATGATGACTTGGAAGAAGTGAGTAGGACATAACCATGCTGACTTGGCTCCTTGAGATTGCCATGCTGACTTGGCTAGGGGTGATGTCTCATAAACATAACCATGTTGACTTGGTTCCTCAAGAATGCCATGCTGACTTGGCTAGGGGTGAGTGGCCCATAGACATAACCATGCTGACTTGGTTCTTGTTTGATGATCTTAGATGGGACATCCTACGACGAGATGATGAACTTAGATAGGACATCTTGCGACGGGATGTGAGACTCTCTATGACATCCTGTGACAGGATAGAGAGAGCTCCTGAAATGCTTTTGATGATGATGATGATGATGCTCTTGATGTTGATGATGTTCCATATGATGATGATGATGTTCCAACAGTCACATGCTGTTGCTGATGATGGTGATGCTCCATGTTGCTGATGGTGATGTTCCATGCTGATGCTGATGATGATGTTCTAGCAGTCACATGCTATTGTTGATGATGATGCTCCATGGTGATGATGATGTTCCAGCAGTCACATGCTATTGATGGTGATGATGCTCCATGCTGATGATGATATTCCATGCTGCTACTGATGATGATGTCCCATGATGTTGTTGATGATGATGTTCCATGATGATGCTCTAGATGATGATGATAATGATATTCTAGCAGTCACACGCTGCTATCGCTGATGATGCTCCAGATGCTAATGATGATGTTTTAGATGCATGATGTTGTTGTTCCAAAACTTCCTATGATATATAGATTCACCAATCAGTTGTACAATTGTTGTTGTTGTTGATGTTGTAGAATATCTTCCTTGTTAAGAGGGAGTGTTAAAGAAATGTAACTTCGGAAGATATTCTATTGTATTTTTATTGTACCTTTATTATTCCTCCTTCGAGAGATGTCCTTGATGTAATTGGTCATGTAAAAGTCATGAGGTAAAACCTCTTTTGTAATTTGAGTCAATAGTACCCACAAAAGTATTTTATAAATGTTTATTGAGTCTTCTTAGGTAGTTCGACCCTAATTAAAGGACTAGGTTGACCTAGTTAGATAATTGAGTCACTTGAGTATAAATAGGTGAGGCGCCTCCCTCATTTACACATCTCTCACAAAAGTGCGCGCGAGAGAGAGTGAGGAGGTTCGCTGGAGGGAGGAAGTTGCTGGTCTTATTCTTGGGATTGTTCACTATACTTAGTCGAATTCTATATTGAGGAAGTTTTGTTGGGTTTTCTCCCCCAAGAGGGTTTCCCAGGATAAATCTTTGCGTTCTTTTGTTTTGCTGTGCTTGTCTTTCTTTTAGTGATCCTAATGATATGGTTATGATGTTATGATTCTAAATATTTGAAGATCTTGTATAACCATTAAAATCTTAATAGAAGAGCCATGCCGTATTCTCGGTGTTTTGCTTACTGTATGTTTCTAGCTTCCATAACAGCCTTTAGAACTTGTAACTTGGAGTTCCATTCATAATAAAAATTCCATTTTGTTTCTCTCCCATGTGCTTGGTTACTTTCAAATTGTTTGACCTAAATCAAAATTGTGACTAGAATTGCTTCGGGAATATTACAGTGATATAAGAGTTGGAGATCTTGTCACCTCGAGGGAAAACTATGGTACTAGGGCCAAGTTTAGTGGTGGTCGAGTCGATTTTTTTCCTAAGAGGATCGAGATCTATTGCATGGGGAAATTCACTCAGGATTTGCATCTGAGCGTCGTTGGGCAATTCTCTTCAGTTTATTGTACAACGATTTGCTTGGAGATTTTTTTGAGGAGCTAAGCTAATACTTTGAGCACCTAAAGGAATCAATTGAACCATAGTGGTGGTTCCAGGAATAGAAAAATATCATGGTCACTTGTGGAGGGTCGTGGAGGTTGTGAGGGCACCTTGAGGCTGATTTCCCTTCCTTACAAAAACCATGAGGTTAGGGATGGCCATCTTGAGGGGTTGAGCCACTCGCATTCTTGAAAGAAGTCGCGAGCATTTCGAGCAGGGCGTGAAGGGTGATGAGGCCATCTCAAGGCACTTAATGCGTTGAGGTAAACCATTTACAACTGCGAAGGAGTAAGGACCAGTTGCATGAAAGCCAAACCCATTTCCTAATGGGGAGGATCGGTTCCATGGAGACTGAGTTCATGGTCGTATTTATTTTTGTAGAGGCTTGATTCACTCGAGAAGGCAGAGTTTGTGAGCGAAGGCTGAGTTTTGAGTAAGGGTCGAGTTGTGAGCAAGAGCTATGAATAACTCGTGGGGCTGCTGAAAAGGAGGAGACATCATCTGAGGAAGTCGTGACTAGTGCAAGAGGGATGCGCCACTTGGAGAGAGATACCAATATTCTAAGAAGTGATTTGCAGCTGTACACCTTGTGTTGGTCAAGTTCATCATTTGAGGAGGTTTCTGGGTTCTCTGCGTATATGAGAAAGGGCGTAGCTGTCATAGAGGAAACACAAAGAATAAGAGGGGCCCATGTCACCCACTTTTTGAAGGTCGAGTTGATTAAGAGTGGCAAGAGGGACATCATATTTATCTTTGGGAGTGCTTCCATCTTTAGAGGGGCGATTCTAGAGTTCTGGAGGTCGTGTGGGCTATGGGGAGTTGATAACATTGCAAGGACCGATTTCTAGCTATTTGGGAGCTACTTGATATCTAAGGACCTTCTTCACTCATTGCTGCGACACATGAGGACATGAGTGATACTCATGGTTTGAGGGAGGATCCTCTTGTGAGGATTTTGCGTGAGGAGCATACAAGGTTACAGATGCTTGGGGGGAGTTTGGACACAGAGAGTTGTGACCATGCACTTGTTTTGCAATGCGAATATTTTGAGCCACTTCTGTTGGAGGAGCCATTAAAGGCTCGTGGCTTAGCTATGGAGAAGTTAGTCAAGCAGATTTCGTGTGGACCAACAAGTATGGGAGTATGTGCATCCATGGATTGGGTGGACAGGTATATGACATATATGGAGTCACACTGGGATACAGGTTCAACTTACATCAATAGGGTGTTGGATGTAGTTGCACATATCAACTCTATCTAAAGCTCTATCTTAACCAAGTCAGTCTAAGCTTAGTAATGGAAATCATACTCTTATGTGATTCGAATCCTAATAGCAATGATAAAGCAATGGGATTAGTGTTGATGTATTTGTAACTTCAGAATGTATTCATCTATGTATCTTATGTATTGTAACCCGATGTTTATTCTGGGATGTATCTATAATGTAATTGAGTCATGTTGTCATGCCCTGATGTTTCGATCGGGAGGATCAATAATGTAAACAAGTCATGTCAAGTCATTGTGGGTAACCCTTCGATTGTCTAAGGGTTAAAGTCCCCGCAGTTCTGGGGCACTAGGGTTATTAGACTCTCTTAGTAGAGGTCGGCCCTAGTAGGGTTTTAGTCATGCCGGGATTAGTATAAATAGAGAGTTGGACTCTCTATTTAGCACACATCACAAACACGCTCAAGTATAGCGCATAGTTGAGGAAGGAGAAGACATTGGGGCTAGATAAGAAGAAGGTTACTGCTGTCGGGAGATCACTTACTGTTTTGGGCATTTACTATTTTGGTGCTGATCGTATCTTTGAGGAAGTTGCGGGGTTTTCTCCATATATGGTTTCCTCGAGGAAAAGCACTGTGTTCATTGTCTCTTGTGTTTGATTGCTGTACTTGTTATTCTCTCAGTTAAAGATCCTAATAATGCTAGCTTAATGTTGAAAAACTAACATGGTATCAGAGCTAACCTGAGAAGAAGGCACTGTGCAGTTGCGGAAACTAGGGCTTCCTATTTTGTGGATCTCTCTCCACAGATTTTCAGCAAAAGTAGGGTGGAATAACTCGCCTCCCTAGGGCGCATCTTTTTGTCGAAGCAGAATCCAATTTTGAGGTTTTTCAGTTTTGGACCCGACACTACTGCCAGAAATTAGGGCTTTTCATAGAAGAGGAATTTTTCAGTGAGCCCAGGCTTGGATTCATATCCTCCCCAAAATCGAAGTTAGGGATAAATTTCATGGCATTTGGGTGGACAGAACTCCGAAAAAGAAAAACCCTAATTTGCTCCTGATCCAGTACTGCGGGATTTCAGCTCCAAATCCAAATCTGACATCTTGACCTGGTAAGATCTAAATCTTTTGTATTTCCATTTGAGGTTCTCAGTTTAAGATGTCTCATCATACCAAGCTTGATGAAAAGCTTGAGGGAGTGGATAACTTTCGAGCTTGGAAGTATAGGATCTCCCTGGTCTTGGAAGAAAATGAGTTGGACTCCTACATCCATGAGGAGATTCCAGTTCCAGAGGGAGATGAAGCAAAGGCCTTGCACAAGAAGAAGTTGGTTATGGCAAAAAGGATCATTGCTAATTCTATCAAGGATCACCTTATCCCATAGGTGTCCTCTCTCAAGACACCTAAAGCTATGTTTGATGCCCTAACCAAATTGTTTGAAGGGAAGAACATAAACCGGAAGATGACCTTGAGTAACCAACTGAAGAATGTAAAGATTCAGAATCCAGAGACCATCTAGTCTTACTTCACAAGGGTCTCTCAGATCAAGGAACAATTAGAAGTTGTAGATGAAGAAGTGGAGAATGCAGAAATTGTGATGACAACACTGAATGGCCTTCCTAGGTCATGGGATTCATTCATCCAAGTAATCTGTGCTAGAAAGAAGTTAGTCAAATTCAACAGACTATGGGAAGAATGTTCTCAAGAAGAAGCTCGGATAACAACTCGAGAAGAGAAGATGGGAAGTGAAGATCAAGCTCTCACAGTTCACTCCAAGAAAGGCAGAAGAAGATCTCATCACTCCAAAGGTAAGGATCCTCATCATAGAGATAACAGTAGAAGGGACCTATCTAAAATGAGATGTTATACATGTGATGAAAGAGGACACTTTGCAAAAGACTGTCTTAAGAACAAGGTTCACTCTCATAAGAAGAAGGGGAACAAGAGAAGACATCATGCTCATGCTGCAGAGGATGATGAACCATCCAAGAAAAGAACCAGATATGAAAGTGAAAGTTCTTCTAGTGAAGATGAATATGTTTTGATTTCGGCTCTTACGAGAAACATTACTCATGGAAGCATTGATTGGCTTACAGACAGTGGGGCTTCCAAACATATGACAGGATTCAAGGAATCCTTTGCGAAACTTTCAGAACATGAATCACCTCACAAGGTGAAGCTAGGAGATGACTACCAGTATCCAATAAAAGGTAGTGGGGAATCCTCCTATAAGCTAGACTCTAGAAAGTCTATAACAATGAAGGAAGTTTTGTTTGTGCCAGGACTCAAGAAGAACCTCCTCTCCATATTTGCACTAGATGCAAAAGGAATGAGGGTTGCATTCATAGATGGTCAAGTCATCATGTGGCCAAAATGAAAGACTATCGATGATGCGGTGGTGATTGGAGAACAAGAAGGAGGATTGTACAAATTAAAGGGCCATCCAGAACAAGCATTGGTCCATGACACAGTAGAGCCAAGTGAACTTTGGCATAGAAGGCTTGCACATGTGCATTACAGAGCACTGCCAATTGCAAGCAAAGCTGTTGAAGGTCTTCCAAAATTCCAAGCAAAACATGCTGGGGTCTGCAAAGGATGTGCAAAAGGAAAGAATACAAAGAAGACATTTCCTAGCAGTGAAAGCAAAGCCAAAGGAATCCTAGAAATCATCCACTTCGATGTATGCGGTCCTATGTCATCAAGCTCACTAAGCGGGTATGCATATTATGTTTCTTTTATTGATGATTTTTCTAAGAAGACATGGGTTTACTTCATGAAGAACAAAGACGAAGTATTCAACAAATTCAAGGAATTCAAAGCCTTGATCGAGAACCACACTAAAAAGAAGATCAAGACTTTTCGATCAGACAATGGCGGAGAATTCACTTCGATTGAATTCAAAGAGCTATGCAAAGAATCGGGGATTAAGAGGGAGTTGTCCACTCCTTATAATCCACAACAGAATGGGATTGCGGAACGGAAGAACAGAACTATCATGGAAGCTGCAAGAGTTATGCTTCATGATCAAGATCTTCCTATGCATCTTTGGGCCGAAGCTGCCAGAACAGCGGTGTATGTACAGAACCGTACTCCACATAGAGTACTCGAGAACAAGACTCTTGAAGAAGTCTTCTTCGGTAAGAAACCAAAAGTCAGCCATCTCAGAATATTTGGCTGCCCTGTATACATACACATTCCAAAAGAGAAGAGAACATAATTAGATCCTTTAGGAAAGAAGGGTATATTTGTGGGATACTCTGAAAGCTCAAAGGCTTACAGAATATATTTCCCAGGATACAAGAAGATTGACATCAGCTGGGATGTGACATTTGATGAAGACACGGCTTACAACAAATCCAGGACAAGACCTGCTGAAGAACCTGAAGAAGCAGAAGCACCCAGAATTCATGATACAACCATGAATGAAGAAACTCAAGAAGAAGATCGAGATTTTGAAGAACCACAAAGACCTGTAGATCCACCTCTGGAGAAGAATCCTCATAAGAGGAAACCTGCTTGGGTACGTGAAATTATCCAAGGTGCGGAAAGATATGGGGCTCCAGAAGAGAATCACAGAGAAAGAAAGAGGACCAGATGCTGCTCCGGGTATGTAGCTTTACTATGTGATTTCATTGATAAAGAACCTTCCAATTATGAAGAAGCGACAGAACGAAAAGAATGGAAGGATGCTATGATCCAAGGGTATCAATTGATCATGAAGAATGATGTTTGGGATATTGTTCCAAGACCAGAAGGGAAGTCAGTTGTAACTTCCAAATGGATCTACAAGATCAAACATGCTGCAGACGGTAGCATTGAGAAATATAAAGCAAGATTTGTGGCTTGTGGTTTCTCTCAGAAAGAAGGAATAGATTATGAAGAAACCTTTGCTCCTGTAGCCAGATACACTTCCATCAGATTGGTACTTGCTCTGGCTGCAGTGATGAGATGGAAGATACACCAGATGGATGTCAAGACTGCTTTCTTGAATGGTGTAGTGGAAGAGGAAGTGTATGTAGAACAACCACTTGGTTTTGAGACTCATGACAGGGAGTCTCATGTGTGTAGATTGAAGAAAGCCTTGTACGGTTTGAAACAGGCACCCAGGACCTGGTATGGCAGAATTGACAGCTTTCTATCCAGTTTGGGCTTTACCAAGAGTAAAGTAGATTCCAACTTTTACTACAAGGTTGAAGATGGCAATCGAGTGATGCTTCTACCATATGTAGATGATCTATTTGTGATAGGAATGGATGGGTTGATTGCTGATACGAAGAGAAAGCTTGCTGTCGAGTTCGAAATGAAGGACTTGGGGATGATGCATTATTTTCTAGGTATGGAGGTGTGGCAGAGTGCGGATGGAATCTTCCTTGGACAAGGGAAGTGCAGTAGAGATCCTAAAGAGGTTTGGGATGATGGACTGCAAGGCTATGGCCACAGCTATGGCATCGAACCTGAAGCTATTGAACGATGCTTCATCAGAGTCGGTTGATGCTACGATGTATCGTTAGATGATTGGGTCTTTGATGTACCTGACAAACACGAGACCAGATATTTGCTTTGTTGTGAACACCTTGAGCCAGTTCTTGACAGATTCGAGACTTGTTCACTTGATTGCTGCAAAGCATATTCTGAGGTACCTTAAGGGTACAGTTGATTATGGGCTCAAGTATGATGCGAATCAGAAGATCAACTTGGAGGGTTATGTTGATTCAGATTGGGCAGGCAATGCCATCAATAGGAAGAGCACTTCAGGGTGTTGCTTCAGTATGGGATTAGGTGTGATCTCTTGGTTTAGCAGGAAGCAATCCTGTGTGGCATTGAGTACAGCTGAAGTAGAGTATGTCGTAGCTTTTTCAGCTAGTTGTGAGGCGGTATGGCTGAGGAAGCTACTGTCTGATTTATTTGATCTCCAGTTGGATGCTAATTGTATACATTGTGACAACCAGAGTTGTGTGAAGTTGTCAGAGAATCCAGTGTTCCATGACAAGTCGAAGCATATCGAGATCAAGTATCACTATATTAGGGATATGGTGCAGAGGGGAGCAGTGAAGCTCCAATATGTTGTGACGGAGGAACAGATAGCTGATGTATTGACAAAGCCATTGGCTAGGATGAAGTTCGAGTACTTCAGGGAGAAGCTTGGTGTTCTCCAGATCGAGGTTTCCTCCAAGGGAAAGTGATGAGACCCATATTCATTCTGACATGGTGAGAGGCTTGGTTCCTTCCATGGCCAGATGTAAGGGTTGAGCCATTCTGTCATGGTGAGAGGATTGGTTCCTTCCATGTCAGATATGAGTGCTAGCCATTCAGTCGAGTAGGACAGATGTAAGGGCAATTGCCATTCTAGGAATGGAGGTGCTTGGTCAGTTACCAGGAAAACTCAGTCTAGGACTGAGAATCCATTCTGATGTGATAGAAAGATGTGTTCCCACTTGATCAGATGTAAGGGCTGAGCCATTCTGTCATGGGTAAAGGATTAAGTTCCTTCCATGTCAGATGTGGGTGCTGGCCATTCCGACGAGCAGGTCGGATGTAAGGGCAACTGCCATTCTCTAGGAGAATGGAGGCACCTGGTCAGTTACCAGGTAGCTCAGTCTAGGACTGGGGGCCATTCTGATATGACTGTAGGATTGTTTCCTACAAAATCAGATATGAGTGCAAGCCCTTCCATCATTGTTGTAGGATGTGTTCCCGCATGGGTGGATGTAAGTGCAGAGCCCTTCCATCATGGTTGTAGGATGTGTTCTCGCATGGGTGGATGTAAGTGCAGAGCCCTTCCATCATGGTTGTAGGATGTGTTCCCTCATGGGTGGATGTAAGTGCAGAGCCTTTTCATCATGGTTGTAGGATGTGTTCCCGCATGGGTGAATGTAAGTGCAGAGCTCTTTCATCATGGTTGTAGGATGTGTTCCCGCATGGGTGAAAGAGCAGATCCTTTTTAGGATTGTTGTAGGATGTGTTCCCGCATGGCTAAATATAAGTGCTGAGCCTTTCCGATAGGGTTGTGGGATGTGTTCCCTCATGATCGGATGTGAGTGCTGAGCCTTTCCGATAGGGTCGTGGGATGTGTTCCCTCATGATCGGATGTGAGTGCTGGGCCTTTCTAATATGATTATAGGATTGGTTCCTACATGATCAGATGTGAGTGCTGGGTGTGCCTTTCTGACGAGTAGGTCAGATGTAAGTGCTGGGCGGGCCATTCTGACGAGCAGGTCAGATATAAGCGCTGAAGAAGACCTACATGGAGGCTAGGCCTACAACCAGCATGAAAAAGGGCTGGCTCTGTAGAACTTCCTGTGACGAGAAGAATCATGAGATAGCACCCGTGATGATCCAGTGATGATGATCTAGTAGTGATGATCCAAATTGAGTGATGATCCAGATCCAGTGATGATGTCCAGTGATGATTCAGATCCGAAGATGAAGATGACTTGAAGATGCAGATGATGAGATGATCCAGAGAAGAAGACCAGTGCTGAAAATTGTGTTGAAAGAATACCTTCCTAGTTAAGAGGGAGTGTTGATGTATTTGTAACTTCGGAATGTATTCATCTATGTATCTTATGTATTGTAACCCAATGTTTATTTCGGGATGTATCTATAATGTAATTGAGTCATGTTGTCATGCCTCGATGTTTCGATCGAGAGGATCAATAATGTAAACAAGTCATGTCAAGTCATTGTGGGTAAACCCCCGATTGTCTAAGGGTTAAAGTCTCCGCAGTTCCGGGGCACTAGGGTTATTAGACTCTCTTAGTAGAGGTCGGCCCTAGTAGGGTTTTAGTCATGCCGGGATTAGTATAAATAGAGAGTTGGACTCTTTATTTATCACACATCACAAACACACTCAAGTACAGCGCATAGTTGAGGAAAGAGAAGACACTGGGGTTAGATAAGAAAAAGGTTAGTGCTGTCGGGAGATCACTTACTGTTTTGGGCTTTTACTATTTTGGTGCTGATTCTATCTCTGAGGAAGTTGCGGGGTTTTCTCTATTTATGGTTTCCCCGAGGAAAAACACTGTGTTCATTGTCTCTTGTGTTTGATTGCTGTACTTGTTATTCTCTCAGTTAAAGATCCTAATAATGCTAGCTTAATGTTGAAAAACTAACAATTAGAACATAGTTTATATCTCAGAGTAATGAAAGAGCTAACACACTTAGTTGGTACTAGTGATATTGCATGTGTTATGTGTAATTAAGCATACTGGATATCGGATGACACCAGAGGTTACAATTGTATCCAACAGTATACAAGAGGGTACGCAAACACAAGGAGCATATGTTGGAGTTTCAGAGCATTTCCTCTGAGGAGACCTCCTGATAGAGTCCTTGAGCATACCATTGATTTGAGGTTACCTAGGATCGGTGTATGAATGGGTGAGCCTCGGGATGCAACATATCCCTTGATGATCGATCTTTATTTGAGATATCACCACAGGAGGGATAGGGAGCATGGTACTTACAAATTTCATGATGACTTCATGGTCATGACCGTGGGGTTGACCAACACACTAGTTACTTCCCAGTCGCACATGTAGTGTTGGAGATATCTATTGTTGTTATACAACATGACTTGGCAAGTTCACCTGAGTTAGTTGGACGAGACGGTTGACATTTTGGCCACGATAGAGGTCCTTCATTTGGACCATGAGATTGGTGTGCATGGTACACAAGAGGAGACCCAAGGTGTATTGGATCTGTTCGTAGAGACTGGAGGTGATAGAGTAGAAGATGTCATTATTCGCTATGGAGTTCGTGCATGCTTAGTCCCTAGGTCCTCACTCAGGGAGAGGATCATGAGGGTTAGGTGCGACTTGCATTAGTATGGGATACCGTAGGTGGCAGAAGTATACTCCAGGGAGGTGCTTGGACCCCATGGGTTACTTGAGCACGTCGATGGTGATTGGGATAGTAGATTACTAGATGTAGTTTGGCAAGAGCTTAACAAATTAGCAAGATCAAAGTTGATGTTGGGTACGTGGTTTCCACCAGAGGATTGCGTTTCGAGGACTTGGCTCATTTGGACTCCAATGACTATCAACATCACACAACAACAGTTAGTTGGAGTTGGGTTTGGTGGTGGGACCCGGGCATTAATCCGAGCGACGAATCGTTTTAGATGGTAGAAATGATCGACAGAGCTGTGACGATGATCGGTTTGCTATATCGTGTTGTCGATGTAGAAGAGGTTGAGACTTCTTCTCTAGGGCAGGGCAAGCTTTCTTTCTTGGTATTTAGGATTGAGACTAATAATGGAGTTAGTCTTTACTCTCTGGAGTTTATTCTTGGGATACCGAGGCTTGGATGCATGGGGGGGTCTTTTAAGAAGTTTGTGCAGCTTATGATTACTTAGCTCATCAAGGGTAGTAGGATGGATTCTTGTCTTAGCACTAGGTAAACCAACGCTATGAGTAGAGGGTGTTTCACATCTTATAGGCTAGTGTGGGACCTAGGTGGCTTTCGAGATAGGTTCACATGGGGAGACTTTGCAGATGTTATGTTTGGTCAGCAGAGCAGGTTGGAATTCAACAACATTGATGTAGCCTTCGACCATTTCTGGGTAGAAATGGGGGAGCATGTTGTTAGGTTACATAACATGGTTACTGAGGATACAAAGAGAAGAGACTGACCGATTATCAGATTTCATGCACTTTCCAGTGATTTCTTTGAAGTATAGGGTCAACTCTTACATGTATTTAGGCACAACAACAACATGGTGTTCTCTTTTTGAGATTGGCTTGGAACCTTGGGATTGCAGTATTGGACAACACAACAGTTGACATAGAGGAGAGGGCCAGTTTTTGCTCTCATGAGGATGGGTTCCTTGTAGAGTAGTTTCCTAAGGAGTTGATTGAGTTCCTACAATATTAGGGTGCTTTACTGATTGGCAGTGTCCAAGAGGATTCCTATGTCTTGCGAGACTATGTTTTGAGCAAAGGATACTTCACCCCTCTTCGGATGGTTTGGGACCTTGGTATCACTTTCAGTGTAGTTCACTTGATGGATAGACAGGTTGTGGGGGAATTGCTTGAGGACACACAATCTTTGGGAAGGGAGGATTGTGATGTCCTTTTCTGCTTGATGTTGCCTACGGGGATGATTAAGTAGTCTTTTAGGCTCCCATAAGCTATAGTCACCATATCTGGGAGTTGTTTGTTGCCGCTTAGTTGGAAAGGGCGTTTTGCTTACGATGGTGGTATTAGATAACCCATGGTATTGTCCATGGGATTGGGCTAAAAATGAAGGTAAAAGAAGAGGCACCATCCATTGTGGACGTGTTGATTTTGATATTGATTTCTTGTGACCGTTTGGGGGTTTGTCTAGAGTTTTCATTTGGGGTTGGCAAACACCATCCATCCATTGTGGTTTAGTTTTGGTGGTGAGATACCCACCCTAGCTAGATAAGGAGAAGGATCCATCTAGGGTCCTTACTTGAGCTTCATCTTTTGGTTTGGCATCACTTTGGGAGAGTGACCAGTTAGTAGTAGAAGAGCCATGGCGTATTCCTGGTGGTTTGCTTATCGTATGTTTCCAGCTGCCATAGTAGCATTTAGAACTTGTAACCCGAAGATCCATTCATAATAAAAATTCCAATTTCTCTCTCTTTCATGTGCTTGGTTGCTTTCAAATTGTTTGACCTAAATCAAAATTGTGACTAGAATTGCATCGGGGATATCACGAAACGATACTTGAAGGGGTTCAATTGGCCTTCGATTGTGATCAATGATGAATAGTAGTGAAGTCCTGTTGTTGACTTGACCCTTTGACTAGGTCAAAAAATCAAAATTTGACCAAGACTTAGGATGATGGAATAATCATATAGGATGGCTACAAGAATTGTTAGTTCCCTTATCATGAGTAAAATTTATGAACACCTACATGCTAATTTATGCCATACGTAGTGATCATTTCAAACAGAACAAGTAAGACAAGTGCTAAGTATCGTAAAGGGAAAGAGTAACTAGTTTCATATACATATTCTTGTCTGGACTAATCACAAATGTAATGCATAGATCAAATCTCTCCCTTCGATGAAGTGGATTGGATGATAATCATAGGTTTGGTCAAAGTGGGAAGTTAACCATAGGATGGACTTGATTTACTTTTGGAGAGATAGGTATTAGGAATAAAGGACAACTCTGTGACATTTGTTAGAGTGGTAAACACTAGGGATGTAGGATGTCTCACAAATGGATGAAGTGCTTAGAAAGCACCCTTTTGACTCTAGCAAGCCTCCCCTTCATTTCACAACTTTTTCTTTTCTTTTTAATCTTTCTTTGCTTTCGCTTTCTCTTAAGACATTTCTTTCTTTTGATATTTCTTTGAAGCACATTTCACTTTACAATTCTTTAGTTAGCTAATGGCTAAAAGGTATCAGACCTGGATAGCCTTCTGGGCCCTAGTTTTGACACGGCCTTAGCTCTGCTACCAGTCGTTGTCCATAGGTGCGATGGAGTTGCCACAGTGATGCTTTTTTAGGGGAAAATAGGCTTAACCCCATACATGGTGGATTACCTACCCCTCCAACCACTAACCAATTTCAAAGACGGGGAGCACTTGTTTCGAATCTACGGGATACACTTTGGGTAACTAGACTACCTAGGTTCGGAACTCAATATCGGTAGCTATCCAACAGGAAGTTTTAAGGCTTAAAATAGTTTTGTGACTCACATCAGAGCCGAGACACTAGGGAAAAACATGGGGGCCATCCTAACAAAGAGGTTACAGAGGGGGAGGGCCTCAAGTTCATCAGCCATGTCCAAGTCAAAGGGAAATTGCCACAAATGGATGAAATGAGTAAGTGGGAGAAGGCTATGTACGGAACCAAGGGAGGGGTGATGATCCATATATTACACAAGCAACTAGTTTTAACAAGAATATGTGCATGAAACTACCACTAATGCACCTAAACCACACCAAGCACAAGTCCTTCTGACAACCAACCAAGAAAATCATATGTTCACCTATGCATGACATAGTCTATCATAAGTTAGTCCCTCAATAAAACTCATGCAATCCATAAATATAACTCTGCCATATACCTGATTTGAACTGCAGTTGTAAAATATCCATTTGTGCTAACACTGTTGACTTTGGGGGCAAGGAAAGGCAAGATCCCAACTACATAAGAATAATCCTGAGGCCCACTGTACCAAGGTCTGAAATGTATGACAGGGGATGACATGAAGAGAGCTCAATAATGACAAAGGTAGCCCCTCTGCTGCTATGCCACTGTATATCCAGCTATTGAATAATGAGAATCCTCTAACCATGAATACCATCTGATAAGGAACTGCATCTGCTGTAAGGTGTGGCTCAAAATTGTAGTCTTCTCTAGCAAAAATGATAGGTAGGTCCCATCTGAATAATATGTGATAACAGTTCCTTAGGCAAGAAAGTTCTTCCTCTTTTTTTGACTTGTTGAATTTATTTTTAAGATCTTGATTGTTTGGTTTCTCATCTTTAAGCCTTTTGATTTGTTCAAGCAACCTTTGTTTAAGGTTCCTTAGGCAAGAATTTTCATCATCTTTTTCTGATAATTTATTTTCAAGATCTTTATTCGCCTATTCTAATTTATGATTGCACTGGTTTGTGTCCTTTGACTTCTTGATTTGTCCATGTAATTTTTGACTATGATCTTTTAGGAGATTTTTTTTGTGCTTTTTAGTGATAACCTTGTCAAATTTTTTTTGTCTATCTTGCAACTTTTGTATGGACTTTTGGCTACCTTGAAGGATCACTTCTGATACATCCTTCAGGTCTTCTGATTAGGGTGCTACTAAGCTTGACTTTATTGTAATGTCTTGCAATTTTATCTTCTTTTTCATATAGGAGAATGCCAAAATGCTTTTTCTTCATGTTTAAGGTGAAGCCTGAAGGTACCCAATGTTTCTATCCAGGGTGAACCGAGAATCATATTGACGTCTTTATCAAACATATATGTAACATTGAATTTGGATATTTCTATCCAGGGTGAACCAAGAGTTACATCTGTGTCTTTATCAAACATAGATGTAACATTAAATTTGGATATAAAAATAAAATCATTAATTTTCAACAATCGATCATTTATTTCATTTTGTTTTTCATCTGAATTTTATCTTTTTGTTTATACTCATCTTAGGAATTAATAATTGACTGGCCACATCAACATTGATGTCATTCACCTTGTCACTGGAACTAAGAGCAATGTTAATAACTTTTCCTTATACAGTCCCTTTGATTTTTAATAATGCCAAACAAGGTTTTGGAAGACTTTGATAATTAAACCTTCCTTCTTTTTTATTAAAATCCATTTTAATCCCCCCCTTTTTTCTTTAAAAACTATAAATACCTGTTTAAAAGGAGTTGATATTTTACTTTACTTTTGTTTTATTTGCTTGACAATGGTGTCCTTAGAATATACAAAGTGCACCCTTCTTTCACTGAAATATGCCCATTTGTGATGGTTCTTATTAATAATGTTATTCACCTTTTTGGCAAGATTGAAACTTCCGAATTTTAAAAATTAGATCATTTTTTAGACAAAATTTATCACCAGAAACCCTTGAGGCAGTGTCCCTCATTTTGAGGATGGTACCCGACAGGGACATCAAGTGATGCCCACAAATTCACAGAGGCAGCCAGCCCAGAGACTTGACCCTGTGACCTCTTGCTTGCAATTCACAAATTCAACCACTTGAGCTGACCCACCTGGCTATCAAAAATTAAATCCTTATGACAAGGGTTGTTAAATAAGTTCTCCACCAATGTGATGCTTCTTGTATGTTTAATGATTTTTATGATATGTTTAATGACTTCTTTGTCTCATCTGCTGCTTCCCTTTGGGTATGGATGTAATGGTTTATGTGAACGATAGTTTGGTGTGAAGAATAGCGGTTATGCCCCCACTATGAGATGTGGAATTAACAACAACCCATGTCCCGCTGTGGTCCACTAAATGGACCTAAGGCACTACTGCATCTTTAATAAACGCTTTTATATTCTCATATGCTGCGAGTTTGTCTAATAATTATGCTAATTCAACCTCGTTCCCAGTTGTGATTGTTCATTGTTTATCTTTCGACAGTTTATATCCTTCAGTACATGATCAATAGCTGGGAGAAATTTATCCCCAACAGTTAGTCAATTAATTTCTGAGGTGATTTTAATTTTTAAGTATGGCACCCAACGGTTTAGCCATGGATTAGTCCTAGGAAGACATGACTCCCACGAGCTGTCTGCACCAATGGATTTCTAAAGACTATTTCCAACAACTAAATGCTTCCAATAGCAAAAGCATGGAATTGTTTATGATATATTTTTTTCAATAATTTGGGGTCATGTCTGCAAGGTATCTAGAGGACATTCTCACACTGAATATAATAATAGATATGCTCTGTCAACCGGTAGTGGTCCTCACCGTAATTATTTCACCAGCATATAGATTCCGTCTTATATTTTTAACAAATATCTTGCTTCTGTCACTGTTGGCAGCAAAACAATTTTTCTTTTTACTGGTGAGATATTAATGATTTTCTGCAATGTAAATCTTGCCACAAGACAATGACAGATTTATTCACACCTGCTTTTAGAATTTGGCTTGATTTTGTATTTCTTTAGTTTGCAGTGGAGTAAACTTTTTTCAGCACAATTCTAAATTTTAAATGGCCAAGGACCTGATTTTGGTCAAAGACTGGATCAGAGAAACTCTGAAAAAGGTGGGGGCGGCCAAAAGCTGGATTACTGAATTATAAACAAAGTTCATTTATTGAATATCTAATGTAAAAAGTACAATAGGAAATCCATATAGGACAAGTATAAATATTTAACAATGAACAAGAGATAACTATAAATCTGTAAAATTGAGGAAGACAGTGTTGAAGTCAAAGAAATCTTTGAAAAGATCAAAGCATTTAAATTGAGAGTGCTAGTAAGCAACTTTTGATACCTTGCATGTACTGCTCTGCTATCATTCCCTTGTTGACATCATCCTCTCCTCGTTTGTCATGTGCTTGATGTAGGGGGATAGGATTGTCCCCAAGGTCTCCAATTTCAAATTTAATTATATGGTTATGATGTTTCCTTTCGGTGCTTGAATGGGGTCTTCTTGTTTGTGCTCATGGTCTTCATTCTGTTGTTGTGATGGTGGCTTCCATAGTTTTGACAAGGAGTCCCCCCTCCTTGGCTGTTGTTCCCATATTGATTTTTTCATCCACCTGCCATTATATCGCCTCAACGCATGATAGAAAGATATACGATCAAAGGCAAGGCACAGTTGGTGTATCCTTGCTATGATTTGGGCTAAAGAGGGTTGAACCTTGTTTTTTCAATGACATTTCCACCCGTGAAATGTTTTTTCTTAAAATTAAGGGGGAAACCTGTCTCACAATAGTTGGAGATATATTTCTGGTAACCATTAAAATTTTTCCTGGTGAGGAGTAGTATAACATAAACCATGTTTCTTGTAGATTCAGGATAAGGGATTTTGCACTTCATTCTCGTGATAAAATATTGAGTTGTTTGCATATGACATGCTTATAAGTTATATGTTATTCTCTTACATGCAATACTAATGCATATGCCAGAAACCTAGTTTTAGTTCTTGAAATAGGAATTTGATCTGAGAATCTCTTGTTGTATTGAGCTTATCATAGATGCCAAAGCTTATTATATTTCCATAACTTTTCCAGGCTTTACTTGTCTCAGACTTTGGCCCTAAAACCGCAATTAATATTGTTGAGAGTCTGCGCAAAGAAATACTGGCCGGGAATCTCAAATCAGGACAAGAGATCAAGGTAACTATAATAATATCAGAAAAATGTTACATCAGAGATCTGCTTAGGTGAGAAAACTACCAATTACGAGAAAACATGTGACCAAAGTTATTTTATATGTCCAATTACATTATTTACTGACTTGACACAAATTTTAAACAGGCTTATTATACATGGTTGTCTGCAGGTCGCGTTAAAGAAAAAGGTGGCTGGTTTATTGACCAAAAAAGTACAAAATACAGAGCTTCAACTTGGTTTCAAGTATACTTTTTCTTAATTCTTGGAAAGCTCATATTTATACTAGTATTCTACTTCTTTGGCTTATTCTCAAACTTTCTTTGGCGTATTCTCAAAATTTAGGGGAATTTATTCGGGTGCTTTCTTTTACAGGCGACCAGCTGTGATCATGGTTGTTGGTGTTAATGGAGGAGGAAAGACGACATCTATAGGTGATTAAATATGAAGTCAAAATCCTTTTTATAGAATTACCACTAGTGGGGAGGCACTGCATTTTATAGTGGTCTATTGATGTTGTTTTGATATGGTAATTGGGATTGGTTAATAACTTAGTTTTATGTATTTAATTATTTTATTAAGCTTTTTGTCATGCACACTTTACAATTTTGTGTACAACATGAGGGACAGTTTTGAAAGTGATCCCTTTACCTCCCCTTGGATTTGCAGGAAAACTTGCTTACAGACTCAAAAATGAGGGAATAAAGGTGCCATCTCTTCCCCTTGTTAACGCTCGAAACCGTCTGGTTCCAAGGTAACTAGAAACAGTACATTGTTACCACATGCTATTTCCCTGCACTCTGGGTTAGTGCTTGTTAACCACGGGGAATCCCTAGATGACTTTACGAGTCAAACTAGAATGCAACAAACAGTCAGTAACACCTAAATCAAAATGATAGCTTGCTTAGATAAATCTGCTTGTTAAGATAGAAAAAACAGCAGGCATTAAGTGATTAAATGACTGAAAATTCACACAGAAAACGATGCAAAACTTTCTCTAAGTCTTGGGCACACAACCCAATGCAAATATATGATGAAATCATGTTAAATTAAATGTAGAAAACAAAAATTGCAGTGAAGGATTATGACTGTTTATGAGGAATTAAATGCTGTTTTTTGATATTTTTTGAATTTGTTATGATTTTTTGAGGCATGGAAACCAAGAAAAATGTATAATTTCTCTGTTTATGTGACAAATAAAAATTACAGCAATATTTGCTTGCTGTAATCTAAATCAATGCCTCTTATGGAGTCAAAAGAAAAGAGAAAGACTGAAAGTGAATCAGGCAGAAGAGGATCAGAGGCCTATTCACTTGAACCCTATCAAGATCAAGATTAACAACATATGAAGGCCTAAGAAAATGGAAGTTTCACACATGAAAAACCTGTGATAGTCGCCAAGAAAAATGGTTTTATCATCAAGAGTTGTAGGATGAACAAAGTTCTGACAGGTTTGGACAGCAACACTTCAAGGTATAAAGCAACTTTGCTGGATAGAACAGTACTAGTCACAACCCAACAAAACTGACTCTCCATCACAGGTACTGCACACTAGCAATCAATCTCACTCTCTCTGGGAGCAAAGCAGAAGGGGAATAACACTGGATTAACAGCTCAACATTAAAATTGAACTCCTCTTACCTTTGCTTCATACAATATAATAATATATAGAGGAAAAGAAATAACAGGATGAGCAACAAAAGGGAAAAAAATAAACATCTCCAAGTATAAGTAATTTCCTCCTATATGATTAGCTGCCTGCAATAATAAATCTCTGGAAAATATCTACAATGGAATGGATCGAACCTCCTTGAATACCCTAGTGTCAAGGCACATGAATGGGTGAAGTATGTGGTCCAAAATAGTTTAGGCTAGGTCGAATATACAAAAGAGGATAAGCTCCAACAATAATTCAAAAAGATGTCTCATGTAAATCACTTAAAAATAGACCAAGAGATAAGCTTTTAATTATAAGAAACATGAACTCAAAAATAGGAAGAAGGCTTGCTTACTAAAGTGAATGGTCAAAAGATAAGATGGATTCCAAAAATAAGTCAAGTAAGGATTAACTTAGAATTATAATTTTAGGCTTCTGAAATAGCAAAGTGGATAGGCTTATTTTTAGAAAATAACAAGGCACAAAAAATTGGAAAGTGGATAGTCTTATTTTTAGGAATGGACAAGGCATTAAAATAGGAAAGTGGATAAGGATAAGGCAAAAATAGCAACTTCATCTCTAAGCAAGGCGAACTCTCTCATGGAAAAAAATAGCAAGGCGAACTCTCTCATGGAAAAAAATAGCAAGGCATGTGGCTCCTAGATTATCCACCACAAAGTCAAAGGTCAACTCAAGGTTAAATGAGAGATTATCAAGGAGTTTGCACCAATTAGGGTCATATGCAAGTCACCCAGGGTTCAACAATGTCTAATAATAGCCAATATCTCCATGTGGGCCTACCAAGCTAAATGTAGACCATGTCAAATGCTTGAAAATTCAAAGTGCTTCGAATGACCTAAAATCAGATAGTGATGTTGCTCGCCACACTGGGTCCCCACAAATTCAGTGACTTGCTAAAAATATCATGTCGTTTTTTTTTAACAGAAATGAGAAGATTTGTATTATGTAAAGGAAAAGGAGATTACAAATGCCCCCAGGGCCCAAAATACTGTCGATAATTCAAATTGACTACCAAAATGTTCAAACTCAGGTCTAAAAATTGTTCAAATTTATACAAAGCAATACATAGTTTTTCAAAAAACAGACAATCCCCTTTTACTGTGTGAAACCTAACATATTGGCCGCAAAGAAAACAACATAAAAACATAAGATACTGGTATAAAAAGAAGAAAACATCAAATCTGCACTAGAGTTCCTTCATCAGCATGCTGCGCTGTGGAAACTTCATCCATTGGAGACTCTCTACTCTGCTCACGAGAGGGCCCAGAGTCTTATTTTCCTAGCAAGTTAATCCCGGCTTGAACCTCTTCCATAATCTCCTTCAGATGCACATAACGAGCTTCATTTCGCTCATTGGCTAACATCCTTTACTCTTGATGGACTCTTTTGAAGTCTGGAATGGCATTTCACAAGTCGACCAGCCTACCACCCATGACCCTCTCCATATCCGGAAGCATGCGGCAAATTTCTTTGATCTCTCCAACTTTAACACACTAGCCACTTTCCAAATCGTCCAATCGAGTACCCATGCATGTAAGATCCAGAGAAATGTGTCTGTTTTCTCCAAAACTGCCTTAGCAACTTTGTACATGCATCATAGCATCTTCTTATAATCAGCCATGACATTTTTCATGTCTCTTACCCCATGCAGGATCTCCTCAATTAGTTCCACTTCTTGCGGGTGCGCCTCAACAGAGGCTTTGTCCGACTCTCTAGCAGTCTTCTCACAGCAGGGATTATGACAAGCAGGAAGTTTCAACCCGCTCCTACAGGAGCCACCACCCGTAGCATGGATCTTGCTTGCCTTTGAAGATTTCGAAACATACATGCGTTTTTCCATTTCTGCTCCAAAACTATTATCTCAAAGAACTTTGCCAGACTGAGGTTGAGAGAGGCAGTGAGAAGAAATGTCCAGATGAGTGCAAATAAAGCATGCTCTCGGTAGTATCTCCCATGATCCCCCTGCCTCTTCCACAATAAATTCCACCGCCAAATCCAGCTGCCAGTCCAATCGCTCGAAAACCCAAACATACTCCATTAATGCTTCCACGAGCCGAATCGCACCACCTTCACATCTTAATAAAAGCTGCTTGCTCATTTCACAAATGTGGGTTGTTATTTGATTTTATCCACCCTTAGCCAAGGGTTGCTCCAAGGTTAGCTTGTTGGTCCACTAGGATATTATTGCACCTCCTTACATGCCACATGGTAAAAATGAACATTATCCATCTCCTTGACTAGGTAGATAAGATAAGATAATTTTGTTAATGTCCACTAATGACCAAAAAGTAGGTCAACGGGACTGTCGGTTAGAGGATTAGCTTATGAAGGTTCCCAGACTCAACCTTATATCCTGATTGAACCTTGTGCATACCTTGAATTACAATCCAGGAGTCTCCAAAAACTTGGAGTTCTTGAGGACCTAGATCTAGCATTAACTCAAGGTCGAGCAAAAGTGCCACACATTCAACTTGATTATTCGTTCTTTTTCCCAAGCCCCAAGCAAAAGAGAATACAATTTTCCTGCCAAGGCCAAAGACTACCCCTCCTACACCTACCTCCTCGGGGTTACCTTTAGAAGCACCATCAAAGAAAAGCGTGAACTTACCTTGCCTCTTCCACTAGCTCTGGAAATCTTCTTCAGACCTGTCAATGGCCCATTCGGGCCTTTTCTTGGCTCTTTTGGACTAAAGGGAGTTGCTTCCCATTAGCAGAGTGTCCCAATGAAGTTTAGAGTCTAGACATTGTGAAATTTGATGAAGAACTGATGGACCTTCGGTGTACTGTGAAATATTCCTTCAGCTGAGTTTTCGCATTCAAGGCTGCTCTACCCAAGGCTACTTTTTTTCCTTAAAAGATTTCTCAATTTCTTGAGACAAATTTGCCAATTACTATATTTTGGAACAACTTCCCATAACTTAACTAAAGAACCTTTCCCATGAAGGTTTCCAGGGAATCTAGCAATCCACCCTGGAAATAACTCTTCCACTTTTCTAGGTAGTGGAAAGGCTAAACATAATTCATTAAGGAAGATTTCCCTGACTTTGACAGAGAGGACATTCAATTAAGAGGTGCCCAATTGTTTGCTCCGACATTTTACAAAGCACATATCTCCTTGGGCCTTCAAAGCCTCTTCGTATCAGATTATCATAAGTCAAGATTTTTTGATGTACCACCAACCATGAGAAGGCGTTGAGTTTGGGAGGGCAATTTTGCTTCCAAACCTTGCTCCAGAGACTAGAGAGGCAGGAGTAAAAGGGAGTCCTGAGAAGATTCAGATATCCTTCCTTGACTGAAAAGTGGCTTTTTTCTCCCCACCCCTTGGAATCGTAGTCTCTCTGATGAGAGGGGGCTTTCCCATTTAAATTATCAGTTCATAATATTTAGCTACTAGATGTTGGGAAAATTCTAGCCTTTTCCAATCTTTCCAACAACCATTTGCATGCCACGAGGATATATCAAGAAGAGTATTATAACCGTTCTCCTACATCTAGCCTTTAATTCCTCTTAAGTTTTCCTTTTCCCTTAGAGGAGAGTTGTTTAGAATTATCTCGCTAAATATCGATCCTTTTCCCACTACTTGGGACCCAGTGAAGATGATCCTTAATTAATTTGGATGTTGCTTTACATAGATCCCAGATACATGATCCTTGACCCACCAGATCCACGTCTAGAAACCTAAGCCTTGGTTTTTTAATATATACTTTTTTCTAATTATCTCCTTTCAACATTCTTCCTTTCAAGTGACTATTCTCTAAGGAGTTTAGCTCCCAGAGCTAAGTTCATTAGCCTTGGCTCTTGGATTGCCACTTCCCCTTGAATCTTTTTAGCTCGAACAATTTCCCACTTTAAAAGGTGAAATTTCTTTTGACTTTCCTTGCCTCCTTGCCACAAGAATCTTCTTATTTCTTTATTAAGACTACTCAGAATCCCAAGTGAGAGAAGAGAAGAACACAGGAAAATTGGAAGGGATGAAATAAAAACTTTAATCAAAGTGATCTTACCTGCTAGGTTAAGCCATTTGTTCCCCCAAGAGGAGATGAGCTGTTTGATCTTTATAACGGTTCCATCCTAGTCACTTGTTTTGCTCTGTTTTAGGGATATAGGTAAGCCCAGATACTTAAAAGAAGACCAGCTGCTCAAACGTTTAAACCCAAGATTCCTAGGCACCATGTTTGTGTGGGACAGGGAGCAATTCCAGGTATAAACATGACACTTCTCGTTATTGACTTCTCCGCTCGATGCCTGAAGAAAGTGTGAGAGAACATCCTTAAAACAACTAGGCACTTGCTGAGAAGCACTTCCTAGCAAAATAGTGTCGTCTGCAAACTGGGCATGATTTGTCGCCTTTGCCCCTTGAACAATAACAATCCCAGGAAGAGAACCAATGCTCATCATTTGATTCAAGGTTCTGCTGAAAGCTTTCTCCATGATGATATAAAGAGAAGGAGATAGTGGACACCCTTGTCTCAGTCCTCTAGTTGCCTGAAAGAAAGGGGTGGGGCTCCCATTGATCAAAGGAACAATCCATGGGCTTCCTTTTCCTGCGCGGATCTATCTAATTGCATTCTCAGTAAATCCAAAGGACTTTAAGATTTTAAACAAGAAGTGGTGTCTAACTCTATCGAAGGCATTTGCCATATCCAATTTAATGGCCATGCCTTTCTCTTTTCTTCCACTGCCAGAGTTGATAGACTCTTGAACCACAATAATATTATCAAAGATTTGTCTACCTGCAAGGAAGCAACCTTGATTTGGGGAGATGACTTTATAAAGGAGCTTCCTTAGTTCGCCAACTATGATTGTGGTAAGGATCTTATAAGAAGAGTTGCATAAGGAAATGGGACAAAATCGTTTTATCGATGAGGTTTCTTTTCCCTTGGGTATTAATGCTATAAAGGAGGAGTTTGTGGCTCCTCTAATCTTGTCCCATCCCATGCAATAGTTTAGCATTCGACAAAGATCTCTCTTAATAAGGCCCCCAAATATTATGTAGAAAGCAATGGTAAACTTGTCAAGCCCCGGTGCCTTTTTAGGATGGACTGCCCAGATTACTTTCCTGACTTCTTGTTCGGAAATTGGCTTGAGTATCTCCACATTATCCTCAGCCGTAACTATCTTCGAAATGTTTCTGTACAAAGTATCCTCAGATTCTTCGTCTTCATTCTCTTCCTCTGTATAAAGTCTCTGAAAAAGGAGAAAACCCCATCCTTAATTTGTTGAGGCGTGGAGAGCTTTCCATTTTCACTATCCAACTCTAAGAGACTATTCCTTCCCATTCTCTCCTTAAATTGAAAGTGAAAATATTTGGTGTTTGTCTCCAGCCTTTATCCAGAGACAACACGACTTTTGTCACCACATCACCTCTTCCCTCCTTTACAGTTTAAGAATTTTTTCCTCTGACTCTTTCTCTTTTTACAAGATCTCTTATGAGATCTCAATATTCTCCATTTGCTACTAGAGCTGGTCGAGTTCCTAGACAAGAGTGCACCTTTCTTGACTAGAGTCAAGGTTGTTTGAAACCCAACTTTTAATGGCTTTTTTGGTTTCTCGCAATTTAGTCTCCCAGATGAGACTAGGCGTGCCCACAACATGACGTTTCCACAACGTGGAGACTATTTGCACAACTTCCTCCTCATGCAGCCAGGAAGAATTAAACTTCAAAGGGATTGGACACCCGTTCTCCAGAGTTTTAAATTCCTACCAAAACGGGTTTTTGGTTTGAAATAGAGAGGGGAAGAATCTTGGCGACAAGAATTGAATTTTTAAGATGAAAATGACTGCTTACCAAGAAACGATTCAGTCTGGCCGCGATATGTCCTGGTCCAGTCCTCCTATTATTCCATGTATAGATTCCTTTAGTCGGCTTGATGTCTGTAAGACCCTAGGCTACTTATAGATCCTCCAACGACTCACCAAAAGGGTCTCTAACCTTCGAGCCTCCCCGTCTTTCCTTCGAGAAGATGGTTGCATTGAAATCTCCAACAAGAATGCAGTTCAAGTGAGGACCAACACCCCTTGTTAAAGATAGTGCAGTTGTGAGACCCATTCTCAGGGAGGATGGTACCCTAGTCCGTTAACTAGGGGTCATGGTCGGTTATCCAGGTAGAGTAAGTCCCAAGAAGGTATCCTAGGGCCCCCAACAGTCTCCTGGGGTTCTTTGTCTGGGACCAAGCAGGTTGATGCCATGGAAAAGTCCTTAGCATGTAGCTAGGGCCCCTATATGTCTCTAGGGTATCCTAGTCTAGGACCAGGCAGATTCTTGGTCTGGGACCAAGCAAATCTTGCAGGTTGAGACCGAGACATCTTGGTCTAGGACCAGGAAGATTCTTGGTCTGGGAATAAGCAGCTCTTGCAAGTACATACCTGGTCAGTTAACCAGGTGGATCAGTTGACCAAGATAATGATGTGTGATGTCCTCTTCTCTTAAATGGTTATTATTAGATTGTTTCTCAAGGGATTGACCACCCCTTGATAATGTCACTAGCTATGTCACATGGTTCGAGTTCGAATTCGAGTTCGACGACCTTGAAATTCGATTCGAATTCGATTTTTTTATGAAGTTCGGGATGAGGTTCGGCATTGGGTTCGCCAATATAAAAAATTTCTTATATATAATAATATATATAATAAAATATACAATAAAACAAATGAAGAAAATATATCAAATTTTATCATTAATGAATATATATTA